>LKTO01000497.1:0-37674 GCA_001399465.1 Hymenoscyphus scutula | reverse complement strand
GGATTGGATAAGCGGATTTTTAGGTTGGGTAGCTGGCTTTATGAGCGATGAATGAATGAATTAATGAATGATTTTACTTTTTTGCCTTTTGGGCGGTTTTTTGTATTTTTAGCGGGGTGCTGATTTTCTCTTTTTTCTTCTTTTTTATAGCGGGGAATTTTGTTTGGGGGTAGGTTGCGTTTTGTTTTTTTGGGTGGTGGGAGATGAGGGGATGGGGAGGGGACGTTGTGGGATGTTGGAGGGGAGGGGATGGGTTGATCAATAGGTTGATAGATGGGTTGATAGATGGATTTACATTGTGGCTGTGGTTGATCAATGGGTTGATAGATGAATACATCGGATCTTTCTCTTTCTCTTCCTTCTTTCTTTTCTACACCTTGTTGGTTTTAAGCCCATTTTGTAGGAAAAGCGCACTAAACGTCGACCCAATATGCAATAGGCTCGAGTAGTTGCCTCTGAGGAGTCCTGTTTTCTCACAAGTCACCACCAACACTCATTTTATAGGGTAACTGCAGTCATATTCGTGGTTTTCTAGTCCATGCTTGTGACTATCAGGCTGTGGCTGTGTGCATGGACTTAGGCTATACATATCCTGGTTTTTCCTCTTTGCTTCGCCGTCATTTATCGTTACCATTATCTCTCCTTCATCCTTCTCCCCTCAGAATGAACCAGACGCCCTTCTTCATTCCCTCCTTCCCTAACGATTCAAAACGATCTAGTTCTTCTTCCAAGCATTTTCAAAGTTTTCGATTTTCTTCACAGCTTTCGCCACATGTGTATCCTTCCCTTTGGCGTTGTTTTCAGGAGGGGCTGCACCAGAGTATCGCTCTGAAACGGTCGACTCTGCTCGAAGATATTCTTGGAGCATGTATGATGGCTGCTCTTTATTTTTCCTGGAGAAATTGTTATTAATTTGCAGCGTGGAATATTTTTACACTGAGTTAGGTATACCTGTACTTGCTATTTTTTTGAGGCTCAAGAGAATGTGGAGTTGGTCGAGAAGACATGTTTGGCAAATTACTGATCAAGACTTGAGGTTCAAACTGGGCTTTTTGGTGCTTGGTTTTGTATGGCGTTCAGTGATTCTGGTTTCTCATCTTCTTTATCAAGGTCTTTGGTCCCTTTTATACATTATTTAGTTGGTGTTAATTGCATCTTTCTAGATACAAAACATTTCCAGATGTTAATATTCTGGCAGTTGTGCAGATTTCTTTCTGAGGTTTCGTTCCCTAGCTCTGATCTTTTTCTTGTTTTCTAACAGATTCTGTTGTTTCTCTACGATAGTAGATAAGTTTCCGCAAGCTTTCATCTTGAGGCAGGAGTAAGCTTGCGATTACTTTTATTTTGGGTTAAAGCAACTAGCAAAGTTGTTGAAACTTTGTTTTGAAGACCATTGTCTTAATTTCATACAGTACTCGAGTATAAGTACAAGTCACGTAATGCTGTGGCCAATTACAGAGCAATCCAGCGAAACCCCCCGCTTAGCGGCTTAGTAATGAGTTAGGATGATTGTAAATGGCCGGTAAATTTCAGCTGTCCTCAATGCCTCAATGATGCAATTTGGCATACGGTGAAGCTGCCTTGACGATTGATTGGTTTGTAGGTAGTTGGGCACCGCCTTGCTGCCTAATCGAAGCACACCTGGGTGGTTGATTAACCCGACAAGAACCTGACGACGAAACAAAACCTGCTATCTGGTGCTACCACCTGGTGCTAAAACCTCAAGACCTGGTGCTAAAACCTGCTAACGCACCTATCTTGTAAATCTTGGCAATGAAAGCTGGTGACAATTCCTGTGAAGCAAGAGAAGATTAGCTGTCATCTTTCCCGGATGTAAATTCCTGAGCTCCATTGTAAGGCTGACGAGCCGCCTGCTTGCCCAGACAAGTGAAATCAAGGCTGGGCTTGCACATATAAGTTCAACAATCTCCCCCTTTGAATATTAATTGTTGCTACATTCTAGCCTGGTCGATGCTCTCTTCCGTTATTTGCTGGCTTTATTATATATTAGACGAGGGATCTGTAGGAAGCCTCACTCACATCCCGCTTGTACAACCTGGTATCTCATAGTTTCTAGTATGAGTTCACGGACGCAGCGCATTTCCCCCGACGAATGGAAGAAGTGGAAGGATGTTGTCTTGAACCTTTATTGCCAAAAAGACTACACTCTCCAGAAGGTGAAGGATGTTATGAAGAAAGATCATGATTTCGACGCAAGGTACAAAACTCGTTCTCTCTGCGCGTCTTTAAGTTGACAACATTTCTCTAGTACATCACAATACGAAAAACAGATTCGGGATTGGAGGATTTGCAAGAACATCTGTAGAAAAGATTGGCAGGCTTTGTTTGGAATTATCGATAATCTTGACTCTCAAAAGAATCCCAGGATACTTATTTCTGGCAAGCCGGTTAGCCCTGCTAGACTTGAGAGAGAGAGACGAGCAAGCAAGAAAATGAATTATCGGAACTCTGATCGAAGGGCACAAGGTAATCCATAGCCGTAACCATAGCTTGTGGAAAGATCGCTGATATTATGAGATAAGGACGCTTGGCCGACTTGAAGAACGTTATGATCGAGGTTCAAGGAGATGATGAAAACTCGACTCTTCATCTGTCCCCCAGCGACTTCGTCCGCCATGTACAGAACGAAGCTCATAGACAATCCTCGTCTCTAAACATTTCAATGGTCGACGGTCCAAGATTGGGTCCAAACGTTCAGCAAGAGTCACATGGTCAAGTGTCTGGTGAGATTGTGGTTCTCGATACAGCAACCGGACTACAACCAGACCCATGGCATGCTCTTGATATTAATGTTCCTACTGAATTCACTCTCGGGGAAGAGAATTGGCCAGTACCCTTCGACGCTTCACAGCTTAATTTATCGATGACATTCAATGAGCAAGTCCCACAATCTGAACTATCAAGCCTTTATGACCTGAACCGTTGGTCGCCCTCCTTTGAGTCAATGAATTGGGCAAGATCTCCAAGCCCATTGTCTTCCCCTCTACCTTCTAGGCTCTCTATTAATAGCAGTCTAAACAACATTCTAGCCACGTTGCCGTTCAGACATTTCATGGAAGATCTTAGACTTCAAGGTGGGTAGTATCTTAAATAAATCGCTCGTAATCCCATACGTACGACTGACATTCCATCAGGAAACAACACTTTGAACCCATCTTTCAGCTCTAACCGTACAATGTCTTCTACTATGCGGAGCCCATTCAGAGAGTTTCAAGAGGATATCAAGTCGTGTTTGGCCGAAAAGAACGGAGAACTGAGCGGCAAAGGGTTATCAGATCCGACAGATGCGACCTATCTTATGTCATTCCTCAGAAGCCAACTGCCCAACATAGGAGCTTACAACAGTGGGGAGAGTCTCATGACCGAGGACGAGATGCTTCAAGTCAAGCTCAATGAAATGCTGTTGTTTTTGACTGCCAATAACTTTATGGGTATTGAGGGTATTCCTATTCTCAAAACCTTACGCCGATTCGGGAATATCCATCTACTACTGGAAACAAACCATAGTCATCTTACAAAGTCGTTGGCGGAAAATCTTTTTCGAGCGGCGATTGAAGACCAGGACAAGGATGCCCTTAAATACCTGGTGACCATTCCTTCCATTGACATTAATTCAATCATTTGTACCGTTGATGGCCAAAAGTACACGCCCATTGAGAGAGCTGCAAATCTCCAGGATCTCAAGATGGTCAAGATGTTGCTTGATGAAAAAGCCGATGTGAGAAAGACATACGAATCTGACCCCTCGAGGCAAGGTCCGCTTGCAAAACTTGTCAATTCTTTGGCCAACTGGTCTAGCAACAGGACGCAAATGGTCACAGCCAACACTATCGAAATCGCCAAGTTACTACTGCAAAATGCTGCTGAATTGCATCCTGAAGTTGTCGGCCACGCATTCCAGTTACGAAATTCGCATGGTCTTGTTTATGTTCTCGTTTCCAAAGTATCTGACTCTGACCATGCGACATATATTCGTAGAGGATTTTTGAGCCTTATTGCTATGCATCTTGATGACTGGCAAGCTACACAGGCTACCAAGAATATCATTATGGCTTGTGAGCGTTCAGAATGCCAAAGATGTAAGAAAGACCACGAGGGAAAGCTTGACTGGGCTTTGATACAAGCTGCAAAATATGGACGCTTGAAACTTGTTAAGCTGCTTCAGCTATACTCCAAAACTCCGCATAGAGCCCTGAGCGCCGCACTTCGAGCCCACAGCCACGAGATCATCGATATCATTCTCTCTTTAAAACCAGATATCAATGCTCCTGCACACAGCATCGATATAGAAATTTGGCCACCGCCAAGCTCGACGACCTCTGACAGCACCACATCATATGCTGAGGCAATTGAAGCCAGAAACGAGGAGCGTATTCTCGAAATGGAAAAAGAAGGTGCTCTTGAGCTCCTGAATGAGGGAGGACGCTTTGAACCCGCCATCACTGCTGCATCCAGAATTAATGACATCGTGTGTGTTAAAAAACTGCTGGACCACTGTCCTTCCCTTGAACCTTCCCATATGACGTCAGCGTTATTGTGCGCTGCTGGACAAGATGACGAGGGAATTTTCGAGGCTTTAATTGCAGCTGGGGCTGATGTTAACATGAGCAGGAGAACACCAGGAAGTCCAGATCCATTGTTTTTAGCTGTGCACCGCAAGAAATCCAGCATGGTTAAGGCTATTCTGGATGCAGATTTATATATCACGAGATCTTGGGAGATATACTATCACAAAGGCGAAAGAAGTACCATTATCGAACAAGCACTCCAATGGGGAGATAGGGAGATCATTCAAGACCTTCTATCTACCTTCTCAGGCACTGTTATCAATAGTGGAAACTTTCAGCTCATCCTCAACTCGGTAGATGCGGCACAATTGGATTATTTCCTCGAGTGTGGATTATTTTCTACTTCTGCTCTCACCGAGCTTCTCAAAATTGGATTGGATCAAGGGGATGCCAAGCTGGTCCAGCAACTTGTGGAAAGGGGCGCAGATCCTACTGACTCACGTGTTTTAGCCACGTGTTTAGCAAAATGCCCTACAAAAGTCTGGGAACGTATGGCTTTTCGAAGGGGTAATCGCGCTATACTTGGCTTTGGAACTCAGGCTTTAGTGGATGCAATTCTAAGTGGTCAAACTGGACTTGCATCTGTGAGACTCCTTCTTGGGACTGGGTTCGTCGACGCAAAACCGCTCGGACGTGCTAACTACACACCGCTCGGACATGCGATTAACATTGTTCGGAAGGGTCATCACGCCGACTTTGAAGTGATAAAGAGACTTCTCAGCTATGACTGCGATCCCAACAGCATTGTCCACCAAAACCGTTATATCAAGCAAACAGCTCTCCTGGAAGCGATTGAAACAAAAAGCAAGGAATTGGTTGAACTTCTGATTGAAGAAGGAGCAGAAGTCAATCGTGAGGCCAAATTGGGACTGAAGCGAACGCCCCTACAGAAAGCGGTAGAGGAAAACAGCCTCGAGATCGTAACTTTGCTTCTTGACAGAAAGGCGGACCCCAATGCAAAGCCAGCACATCGTGGTGGAGCAACAGCTTTTCAACTTGCTGCTATCCGAGGAAACTACATAATTGCTGCCAAATTGCTCGAATGGGGAGCAAATCCCCATGCTCCACCAGCAGCTATAAATGGCCGATGGCCACTTGAGGGAGCAGCGGAGAATGGTCGCCTCGAGATGATTTATTTTCTTTGGGGGTTAGACGGTGGTTGTTTTGATGTTGAGAGATGTCAGAAGGCGAAGGAATTGGCGGAAGGGAATGGGTATATGGCATGTAAGAGTGCAATTGAGGAGCTGTCGCAGAAAATGGTGGCACCCTCGCTTACCGAGGGGAGGACATTACTAGTTCTTTAGGAATAGATACTCTATTACTGGTCTAAATCTAACTGTTCTAAGCATATTTATATCCATTGAAATTGATATATGCTAGTGTAAAAGCCGACTGTTCCTGAATGTTAGGGAGGGGGAATCCTTAATTGGGGTCTCAACTCGTATAAAGTTATATACTATACACTACATTTCCACTACCACTCCACTACACTTCTCAAGGTGTAACACTATAGTCGCTAACAAAAACTGCAGTTAGTAAGTCGTGTACACCTAAAATCAACTCACATTTTATATATACTTCTATACAACTTAATTTAATTGTGATTTATCTAAACTATAATACTTTTTTTGTTTTTTAAGATATAAAAGTATTCTACACTGTAGAATCTGAGAGAGTGTTACATGTATTTAAAAATAAAAAAGGGTGTTACGTTGAAAAGTTACTCTTGCAGAGTTAAGCGAGACTTGCCGTAGACAGCCCCACTGCCTAGATCAAGTAGATCCCCCGTATCACTTTATACGAGGTGAGGCCCAAATAATCGATTCCAGGGAGGGGAGGCAGGCCCCCCTGTTTCACTAGGCCTGATATAGTAAGTACCTAGTCACGTTACTACACGCTATACAAGTAGAGGGTCTTTAAGACTTTAGCGTAATCAGCTACTTAAAAATATCTCCTACCTCTAGTACTATAGATTTCTGCTTGTGCTATACCTAAGTCTCTAGGCAGTTAGCAATCCTAGGCTCTGTCGTAGCCTGTAGAGTTAGTGTTAGGCGTTGAACCCTCGCCTACTTAAGAATAAATGAAATTTACTTTTAAATTTATAATTTGTTTCGTTTAATTAGGAAATAATTCAGCTTATATAGTGTAATTAATAAGACTTTATAAAGTACTTTATGAGATTTTCCAGGTCTAATTTTTATTTCCCTTCTAGAAAACAAATTTCTTAGTAATAAAGTACTTCTAGATATAGGTAAGAATAACCTCTATTTCTATTCAATAGAAACCAAGAAACAATAGCTCCCTTTAAAGTGTAAGGGAATTACCCTAAACCCCAGAAAATTCTTTTCATCTACTTCGGGAAAATAAATTAAGTTTAACTATTCTTTTACTATTAACGTGGTTTATCAGCGAGTCGATCACTAAAAATACATACAAAAAACGTCTGTGTAACCCTGGTAAAAATCTACAATTCTTAATAAAAATTAATAAAATCAAAAACTTTACTTTATTACATTGTATATAAGTAATAGTAGAAATCTTAGATACTAACTAATTATAACCGCTAAGTTATTAAAGAAACAATTTTGTTTTAATGAATACAGGGGTAATTTTAAGCGAATCGTTAGTTATAACTACTAAGCGTCCCAAAATTTCAAAATTACTTATTTATATAGTAATAAAGTAAATTTTTTAATTTTATTAATTTTAATTAAGAATTGCAGATTTTTACTAGGGTTGCACAGACGTTTTTGTATGTATTTTTAGTGATCGACTCGGTGATATGATCGACTCGCTGATAAACCACGTTACATGAATTTTCACTATTTTATATTTATTTGAGAGCTCTAGTAATAGAGCCTGATTCCAGGTGCTGTCGTAGTTCGAAGAGTAGTTTCCAGTGATTCCAGGGTCTATTGCTCAATGCCTTGAACCAGGCCCAGCGCTAACTTGGGCCGTCGGGAAACTGCTGAGCCAAAAATTACCGAGCAGAATACCTGTCCTTTGCCTCCAATCATGATCTTAATTATTGTCTAAGCCGTCACATACGACCATAGACTGAGGAGAATTGGGCATCCCGTCCGCTCTGCCATACACAAGCCTCAGATCGGCAGATTAGTAGTTGGGTGGGTGACCACCAGCGAATACCTGCTGTTGTATGTTTTTTCCTTTTTTTCCCCATTTAGTAGTGTTACTTACTCTTGATGAGAAAACTATATGTTGAGATATGTAACAGTCGATTGGCTAAACTCGGGTCATGATTGAAATCTGGAAGAGAAAACATTGTAATAGAGGGCAGGGTTGTATTGAGTAGACTAGTTTAATTAAAAAGAACGATGGGCTAGATAGGTAAGCACTAGCTTGGTATTTACCTCACCTTTTTTTGTTAACCGCGAAGGGGGTGACGCTGGGTTGAGGTATATGCGGATTTGTGGAAATCGAAAGGGGCATATATTAGAGAATAGTTTGAATCTCTATACACTCTCCTTAGGCAAATAATCGAGCCGAGTTTATCCCAAAAAAACTTTGGGATTATGATCGATCAGTGTCTGGGATAGGCTCCATATTCTCGGGATGTTAATCGAATGAGGTAATTCTATTCCAGTTCCGTGTTCACTGCAATTTCAAGCAATTCGGTTGATGTAGCATGCTCGGAGTGAAATTTATTCAACTTTAAAAGGCAGAGGTGGCCATTGTTAGTCTCACTTGTAGGGAACAGGGACTAAAGAACACAAAAATACCTCGTGTAATCAACTTTTGGTCGCTTTGAGTTAACACTAGAGTAGCGGTTGCACATAACTGAAATTGCCACCGGTAAACTCTCCAAAAATTCTAAACCAATTCAATATACCATCCCTCTGCTCCAAGACCCAGTCACATATCAGAAAATTCTTTCTTCCCCTGCCCTAGAAATAAGCCAGTTAGTCTCGTCTGGGGGAAATGTAAGGTGTAGCTAGGAGATCTTTACTTACACAATCTTCACAAGTAGGTAATCGGGGGTATTCTAAGCACATACAATTTGGAGGGCGTCATGTATTGCAAGGGCCATCGTGAAGCCCAGGCACACTGCTGTGAAAATTCCGTAGAATCTATGGCGAACTTCGTCGTCGTTACATATAGGAGACAAGATATCGTTAAGGAGGCCCATAACCGTCGTTTTTATTCCCGTTTTAGATTGCTGGTAGGTTTGACACCTGGGGATTTTTCTTTCACTTTTGGGGGGAGGGAAACGTGGATGGGGATGTGATGATATTTGAAAGGGGAAGGTTTGAGTTTTGTTAAGGAAGTGGCGTAATGAATGAAGATTCTGGCTGACTAGCGTCGATTCGTTTGATGTTAATTCTTTACAATCAATATAGCTCGCCCTCACAGCTAAATATCATTTTATTTTTGTTTTCTCCCCTGCTGAGCTCCTCTCAGATCCTGTTGATTCATCAGCTCGTTCCTATATTCCTGCGTTTGGGTAATTAGAGCCTCGTCCTGAGAGAGGTGGTTTGCTTACGCATTGTCTACAATCATCTGAAACTCCATCAGGAAGAGGATTTCCTGATTGTCTTTGCCTTTGACTTCATGTTCAAGATTTTCTCCTCGGCTCGTAACCAGTTGCCTATTGTACTCTCAGGAATGGTAGGAAACTTGGCGTGGACTTCTTTCTGGAAGGGGCGTCTCGAGAGATAACTCTTTGTACTCCAGTCCCAGTACTCCACTCTATGGCAATTGGCGTACATAATGACCTTGACTTTAAGCTCCTTTGGCCTAAATATCTTAACTTTTGTAGGTTGTGTTTTTGTTTCTGAAGGTTCTTTCCACTCAGATTTTCTCTGTTCAAGGGTCTTTGGGGGCCTTCCAGGCTTTCTTCTCTGGATACTTGAACACGCGTTATCTTTTGGAATACTTGAGGAGGAAGAGACGGAGGAATGTGCCAATTTCTCGCCCAGGGGCGGCGAAATGTTTGAGGAAGACATAATATGATATCAAGTACAGGGTGGAAACAGTAGAAGTTGGGCCAGATTGGTTGTGCGAGTAGTGACTTTTCTACCGCCGTGGACGTGACGATGGAGCTAGCCTGATCAAGGTTAGCTGTGTGGGATGGTGTGGCGCAGCACCCCGTATTGCTCTATCACCACGTAGACATTAAAAGCAGCAGTAAATAGAGGGTAGTTCTAGCAAATTGTGTGTTAAAAGTAGAACAATTAAAGACTACTAACCTAGATATTTAGAACAATGAGATTCAATTGTCCTATAAACTTAGGACAACAAACTATAGAGGAACCTATTTACTACTACAACTAATGTCTCTAGGGGGTCTATTTACGTAAATAACATAAAAGATTTTAAGGCTTTCAGAAAAATACAATATAGAGCTTTAGGTATTGTG
The DNA here is from genome assembly GCA_001399465.1 of Hymenoscyphus scutula. Taxonomy (NCBI): domain Eukaryota; kingdom Fungi; phylum Ascomycota; class Leotiomycetes; order Helotiales; family Helotiaceae; genus Hymenoscyphus; species Hymenoscyphus scutula. The sequence continues at coordinate 27,708 of LKTO01000497.1, read as the reverse complement.
TTATACTATTACTATAAATATATAGCTGTTAGGTCATTTTTTGTTAGGTAGAGTAAGCTATACACGTGATTCCTTTATCTAATCTGTACCCTTTTATTCGAGATTTTATTAAATTATAATACTATATTCGAGCCGAGTCGTCATTTGGTAATATTTTCATTATATTCAGTGATTTTATTCGGTGATTGTACCTAGTGAATTGTGAATTGTATTAAATCTTGACGTTTATGTAGATATAATGGGATCCTCCAACCGTTATTCTATCTCTATAATCGTGATGAGGTTTCAGGATACCTTGAAAGTAGGTGTTACAAGCTATGCAAAGTGGACTAGTATGAAGGGTGATTATACGAAGTTATTATTAAAGTACAAAGCTGTACATGTAGCCACTGTTACGCTTATAGTTACACTACATCTACAGTTGAGGATAGCACTTCGCTACTGGACAGAACAGTGTATTAGTCCCATGGTATAAAGGTTATTCGTGAATAGACCTCTAGCACCCTATTCAGGAATATGGTACTTTTGTATGGGAATATAAAAGATTATTGAATTCGGCCTTGTCAAGACTACATTTGACATAAGGATTGAAATTTATTCATGAAAACAACGATCGGTTTTGTGATTCAAGGGCTAATTCATGAATTGAGCAAAGTAAAGATTATTTAATTCGACTTTTGGTGGTGGATTCATGAATACAAATAAGTTGCTAAATGGGCCCTCGATAACCATGTATGAAGTACTAGATGCAGCTATCTTTACGCGGAACAGTTTGTCCTACCGAAGCTTTGAGGAGCAAGTGCCTTCTCTATATTTCTCCTTATAACGTAATCGAGCTTTTGCTGGTCAGAATATAGATCAAGTAATTAATAAGCACATCATCAGAGATGAGGGACCCTGGCAGCGGCAAGACCGAGATTTAGTATACTGACAATCCCTTCTCCGAGAATGAGACCACCTGCGAGTACGATCCGATATTCGCGGTCTTGCTTTCTATGCGACACGAAATACCAATATGCAAGCCCACCGACAGCCGGGGCCAGTGTGAATGGTGGGGCATTATACATCCCAACGCCAAATGCTACGCCGCCTGGAATCAAGTTCTGCTACCAATGGTCTGGATAGCAAATTTTGACAACTGTCCGGATAGCGAAAAAGACGGCAAATGTGATAGCGAATTCTTCGGCTCCTGGTGGTAACCCTGTACCTGTAACTAATCGACCAGCGAGTAAATACAGGTGTGATATTGGAATTTGAAATACTTTATCGGGGATGTCGTAGATTGAAGTATACAGTCGGTAAATGATTGTGGAAACAAAACAAGTTTAACTACCGAAAATGGATCCAATAATTTGGTGATCTTTGAGTGGTGCACGAAGGATGTGCCCCAAATCGACGGCTTGACTTGAGCCTGCCTCGGCTAAACCGCCAGCGATGAGATTGATAAGCTTTGTATTTGTGTGTTTTTGGAATGATGAACGCAAATTCAAGCTGGGAAAGTTTTCCTGTTAAACGGTATGTTTGTTAGCGTGGGTAATTTCGAAAGATTCAGAAATAAGAAAGGTGGTGACTTTACCTATGCCGGACATTGGATTCCAATCAGTTTCAGGTATATCTATGACACTCAGCGGAAGGAATATTATGAAGGCGATGATAGTTGTAGAGACTTTGATAATGTTATGGAAGATGAACCTTACCGATATGACACACAGATATCAAAGAAGACACACAATAAAACGGATCCTATCTATTCAGTCGATGTTTCTTCTTCCTCTTCCCAGTTGTTGTTTTGCTCCCTTATGTGGACGGAACTGTTCGGTGAAGTTCCAGTCAGATCCCTCAGGAGAGGGGAATGTTCTGGGCTACCTTGGTGCTTTTGACTTCACCATGGGTTGTATGACAAGCCATATCATTTTCACGAGACAGCCAACTTCTGATGACGTCCTCCCAATCTTCAACAGCGCCAGGTGCCCATCCCTTACTCTTCGCGAGTGGCAAGAGAACAGCCCAACCGATGACTGCTCCGGCCAACATGTGCAAAGACACGACAGGTCCTACGATAATGCCGGATCCCACAAAACCTGGTGAGATATTGATTGTTCACATCTAGTGAGTGCCCAAATATGCACCAAAGATGGGAAAATCATGTAGAATGAGCACAAAGTAAGCAAAACAGAGTCCAGTAAACACGTTTCGATCAGATTCGATCCACGAAAAAAGTCCGAGCTATACTTAAAAAGATGCCAAGGATGGTTGAACTATTCGTCTTGCTCCTGTCGGCAAAAAGCGTGGCAGACGGAGGGTTAGGCTCTATAGACTCATTCGAGCCAGCTCTGGCGCGAATGGGTTGTGTAAAACCGTAATCAGTGTGGCCGTTGCGACTGAGTCAGGTTAAGGCAGTTTTTTCTCTACGGCAAATCGCGAGCGTAGAATCATAGTCTATACTAAACTAAAAAGATATACCGAAAGTGACTCAAACATAAGTTGTAAATACCCGAGCAGCTAAGGGCCTTCCTCCTTTGGAAGTAATAGAAGTCCAAAGTAAGTATCACACTAACAAGGCCTACTGTTATTAGGATGCACCTACTATAGTCTATATAATAATATTTTCTAGTAGGCTGAATAGCAGCTTTAGGTGCTTTAACATGACTTGAGATGCCGTAAAGCCGAGAAGCGAGGATTGTATAGACATCTGACTTGTAAATCTAGTCTATAAACTAAAATTTATATTGGTAGCGGAACGCACTCGGCCACCCCAATAATAAGCCTACGAGAACGGCTCTTACGGTAAGGGTACGCCGATAAACTATTTTTACTAACTGGGGGCCTTGTCTAGACACCGTCGCCATCGCCACCGTAGAGTGACTGAGTTGTCTTACTAACCTTACTATTAATAAAAGGGGGGCGACACTATAAGTAGTAATACAAACGAGTAAGTTTGTGTTAGAGTAGAAGATGAAAGTGAAAGCCTTCCCTGAAACCCTTAGAATAAGGGCAAAGCGACTCGCTAAGACTACGTAACATGTGTAACATATGTCGGAGCTTATAGAGCCTGCCTAGGCTGACACCCATCACTTAATTCACGCTTAATATCGTTCTACCAGTGCATCTCGATAAGCAGGGAAAATGCCTTGCATATCCCACAAACGTGTTTCGGACTTTTCAGGATAATTTCTCCTCTAGAGTCCTGGTTTCCTTCCTCTTTTCCCATCCTCAATTTCTGAGTCGCTTGAAGGATATCTTTGCACTGTACACACTCCCCGTGCATCTGCAGCATAGTTAGCATGCTGACACCTTACAATAAACAGAAGTTACCGGTAGTCGTGTTCTCATCAGCCGGTGATGATGTGACAGAAGAGTTAATTGTTAAAGAACTCGAAGCTACTGACGACGACTTCTGTCCCTCGGATTTCTTGACAGCAATTATCTCCATACAATGCAAAACATCTTTACAACCAAATTTTCAAGATAATACTTGCTTGAGCAAACTGTCTTGGAATGTTCAGAAAGTGCTTTGTCTCCCGGTTTTCTAGATGGCTCTATTCTTCCTAGTAGCCCATACTTTCTTTTCAAGGGCTTCTATACGAGGCGCAGAAACTGTACCCTGATGTACTGTCTTCCTCTCAAACGACGGTAGTGCCAATTATAAGTGATCCATACAGGTTACGTCCGTCATTAACGTTCTCGCATGTCTAGAGATGTCAAAAGTAACGAAATTTAGTTTAAAGGTTTTGGATGCAGTATCACCCAACGGCTTTTGGAAAATCGCCGCTGTCCCAAGTAGCTTGTATCAGATGCCCTCCGCATCTCGTCCTTTGGCACGCTCAAGAATTGCTGTCAACGATCTGTTCTATCTTGCTGGGATCAATACAGCTCTTAATGTTGAGCCTTTTTGGAAACCTACCCTCCACAAAATTCTACTGCAGAATATGTTGAGAAACTCATTGATCTTCGGGCCATCATTGTAGGAAAGACGAAGATGACGGCATTTGCTGGTGGTGAACGTGCTCCCTAGTTCTGGATAGATTTTCATTGTCCTTTCAACCCAGGTGCAGATGGGTATCAGACTCCGTCAGGAAGTACATCTGGCGGTGGTGCTTGCCTTGCTGGTTATAGCTAGCAAGATTCTTCTTTGGGGAGTGATAGTAAGTAAGGAGATCTGCATATGTTCGATCTGACTAATGACTAGCATATGGGAGCATTCGATGGCCAGCTGAAGCAAACAGTCTTTATGGTCTCCGCTGTACGATTGACATAGTATCTACGGAGGGAATCTATGCTCAAGTTCAACAAGTGACGCCTTGATCGCGTTTGATTCTCTTGGCGCACTAAGCCGTGACTGGTCAAAACTTCATGGCATGGCTAAAGCATCTCTGGGTAACGATAATATCGATACTGTACAAGTGGTTTATTTCCCGTTATACTATCTTAATTGACTAAGTCTCCTCAGCTTCCCAGAAAAGTTATTTGCCCAACAGATTGGTCCTCAAAATACTCAAAGTTTCACAACGCGGTCGTTGAAAAGTTCACAGCCATTCTCGGGAGTTTTCTTAGAGTTATAAGAACAGATGTGAGTCCAACAGAACAATGGGACAAAAATCCACCACCAGAAGCTAAAGGTTCTACGTTCTAGGGGTTTTTCGAGAAGGTAAATATAAAGTCGTAAAGAGTCATTTCAAAGTCGCTGATTATAAAAATAGACAGGATACAAAAAATTTCTACTATGATGCGTACCCTGAATGGGATCAGTTCCCAGCCAATTGTCAACAACTCAAAGGTAAAAATTCTTAGGTCGGCTTTCTCGTCAAATGTCTTTGGTATGTCTTGCAAAACTACTTCTTAATTCTATTACACTCATCTGATTACTTGCTTTTAGGGGACTCTGGGAGGGCATCACAGATAAAGAGCACATCGAAGCAATGGACGAAATGAGTGTCTACCGAACATGGGTCAAAGATAATATTTTTGATACTGATTCAAACTCTGAATCCTCATCAATTATAGTATTCCCTGACTTATCACGGAACCAGATTATAGAGATGTACTGAGCGGGCCCTTCCAAGCAAGACTTGGATTAGATGAAATTACATTTGGTTCATGCCTTGAAACTCTAGAGCTAGTTCTTCCAGGTAAGCTTTATTCCGTGACTTGATGGTCGATGCTAAACGGGACAGTGGATCAAATTCCTTAAAAATCAAAAACAACTTATCGCGTTGAGTGTTTACTAGTATTTGTGTCCATTGTAGGAGCTAAGGGTAATTGACGTCCTTCTTCAGACTAGTATAAGCTTTTTAGGCCTCCTCAATAGACTTCACTTGTAATACTCCCACGATGTAACCCATGAGAAGAGATCTGTCAGGTAGTAAGAAAGGAGAATACAACAAAGGTTAGCTTCTTTGCTTTGTAACTTTGAGACACGAAATTCACACTAGTCAATCTTTAAAAACCAAGATGGCATTTGGTAACATAGGCCTTTGCTCTATATGGGTATTGTTACCTCAACCTCGTCCTCGCCTTCACTCACTCCACACCTAAAAAAACCACAACGCTGTGAACCATAACTCAAGAACACTTACCCACCCCTCATCAATAGAAAACGAAAAGCAAACACCCAATTATAACGCCATCCCATCATATTACTCACCCAACCCTCAATCCCAGCGTCCCTCAATCCTACCCCCTCCCAACCCTCCTAACCTTAACACCCCCCCTCCCCTCAAACCCCCTTCCAAAAACCAAACAAGCCCCCTCAACAAGCATACTAACATTAAAACCAACACTACACCACCCCTCCTTCCCGTCCCTCTCAACCGCAACATCCACCATAACCAACCCCCTCGGCATCAAAACCCCACTCTCCACATCAAACCCCCTCTTATCCTTCCCTCCAATTTTCGTCGCCTTGTATCCGAACTCCCTCACAAACTCCGGAGACGTCCAACAATGAATCATACTATCATCATAAAACGCCTGGATCGTGCGTCTGGAATGCTCTGGAGCTTTGATCGACGCTTTGAATATTTCGCGCGGGGAAGGCGGGATGGGGAGGTGGTATGTGGAGCCTGGGGGGAATTGGACGCGTTCGGGGAGGAGCTCGAAGGTTTCTTGGTTTTGATGGTGGGTGAAGGTTGTTAGGGTTGGTGTTTGGAGATGACTTTCATCCCTGGTGAATTTCTGTATTCGGTTTTGGGGGGTGTAGGTTTGAGTTATAGTCTCGGTGTCAAGCTCGGAATTTGTATCCGCGTCTTCGGGGGGCGGTTTGGAGAGGTGAGATGAGAGCCAGGAGTTTAGTTCTGCGGGCTCGTAGTAATCGTCTGGACTGTTGTTCTTGAACTCGGATGTCTTGGTGCGACGGAGTGATTGTGTATGATTTAGCTTCAGAGAATTTCTAGCCCGTGTTCGCTTCTTGTGCTCATTTTGGGGAATTGGTGGCATAGGAGTATTCGGGGCGGAAAATTGAAGGCCAAGACCAATGGTGCTATCTTCTGTGTGTATATAGTCGTGGGTATATGTTGAAGAAGGAAGGAATGATTCCGTGGGACTAACTTCATCTCTTGGAGATGATCCTCTTCGAGATGATATTGTGGGTAAAGTCGGGGTTTGTTCGTGATCCGCTTCTAGGAATTCGTCGGATTCGAAACCTGGAAAGGGATTGAAGAGATCTGAAGGAATTGAGCTGAAGGAGGAAGAGCAAATTGATTCGCGGTTTTCCAGGGGCGTTTGAGGTGGTGATACGTCGTAAAGGGAAGAGTCGTAGTCTGGGGCTGGAGAGGTGATTATGGTTGGAATAGGAGTATCGACCTGAAGAGGTTTGATCGGTGGTTCGACAGAGAGAGGGGGGATAAGAAGATTCGAAGATCTTATTGGACCTAGTGGTATAACTGCCGGGTTTGTGGGCATATATGCTGATATCGATATTGGTACAGATATAATCAAAAGGGAAGTGTCACTGTTGAAGGCAGCTTCCACTTTTAATTTTTCGGCTTTTGCTGGAGCAAATTTGAACCATTCCTCGAATAAGCCCTGGGGTAATCCTCCGTCTTGAAAAGTATCTTCCAACCGAATTGCAAAAGCAAGTCTGGGAACCTCATCATTATCAAAATTTGGCTCTCTAGATGGGGATCTTTCCGATCGCACGGGCTTTCGAGGTATCATCGTAATACGCGAGGTTCGCAAGCTCTCTCGGGAACTCATATAGCTGAGACGACCGATAACCCCCCGGGTATCATCAAGAGGCTGCAAAGACTTCCGTGGAGAAATCGAAATACGTATACTTCTTGGAGGATTCTCCTGTGTCAAAACATGATGTGTTGGTGTCGGATGACGCTTGCTCCCAAATCCTGGCACACTATCTTGAATTCTTTTGTATATGTTACTGTACAGCTCTCCGGTCGAAAATGACGCTTTTCTCTTCGCTCGGCTCATAGCTTCCAGTTCTGTAGCCATCGCATTCGTGAAAGAATATGGTCGTATCGTATTGGCTAATGAATCAGATCCACCTGCTGAGACGAGCTCAGTTACCCCATTTCCATCGTTGATTATTCCTCCAGGTGTATGGCAGTCCAGGAGTATCAGCACGTCGTTTTGAGCTCGTTGTAAATAAGGTTGTATCTCGCTCCAGAGTAAACTAGGAGTTTCCTCCTGCTTTCTATTTCGCCAACTGATTTTAGTTAGTAAGACTATGTATGAATTGTAAAGTAACATAAAGTAACAAGAAATTCTCTACCTGGGAAGCCGGAGAAGATAATACCAACCTCGTCCATACAACCGAGTGGCTGGTTACTCGACTGTACCCTGCATAACATACAATTTTCAAATGCGTATTGCTTTCCCCTTGCTTCGCGAAATTGCGGACTTTTTGAGTGACTTCAAAATGTGGATTCTGCTTGGGTATCTTAAATCTTTCGACATCGAAATTGTACACATCATTGAACACGCGAGATAGCCTGTCTACATCCTCCAAGATGGGCAAGTCTGGATGGTCATCCGCCCAGAGAAATATCAAAACCGTGACCTTGACGTATCTTGATGCTGTTTCATTCGGGAAGACAGCTCTCACAGCTTCTTGGATCCCTTCTCCGAATTGTTGCAAACCAACTTGCTGAAGTTGTAAATTGATGACGGTCGAGGCGGGGGGTGGGGTTGAGGTAGTACGGGTCCGCGATGGGTCGCGACTCTTCCCATTCGAAATTGATTGCGATATGGCCATCGGGCCAGACATGATTCTGGGAATCAATCATGAAGAGGAAAAAAAAGGGAGAACACACCTACCACCGAGAGATCCGTTTCGTGCCTCATCCTTCAGCGCACCTTCATCTTGCTGTTCCACGCGTATGCGTTCAGCCTTGCATACACCCATGTTGTAAAGTGGTGGTGGTGAGCAAAACCATTGAGATCCTATATAGGCTAAATTCTCTCCAATCAAACACTGAAGATAAAAGCCAAAGTCTACTATTTTAGTTTCTTTGCTCCCTCTGGGAGGCTCACTGGGAGGCTCAGATTGCTCCGCCTATCATGTAAGAACTCTATTTGTAGAATGCTGCACGAAATGAATCTGCCGAATCCCGTTTTCGGGGCCATGATTCCATAAATAAAACACGATGTGCCAAATTCCTTATCAATGTAACGCTGAAGCTCAAACCGGACATATCCCAACGATGGTTAACGGCCTCGCTTCTGTAGGTGCTCACATGGTCTTGCCTTCTGTCGTAATATCAAAGTCTCGTGCAAATTGATCCCAGCCACCTGCGGGTGTATCCCACATGCCTAGATCTCTCAAGACGAAATCATAGGTTCCATCAGCAGGTAGTTTTCCCTGGCAAACATTTCCTCCCATGGCAACATTTATGATGATTCGGTAATCGCTCAGTCTCCTTGTGCCTTCAGGGATATTTGCTTTCATGATGGGCCTGCCATCAATATACCAGATCATCTTTCCACCTGCCCCATTTTGGTCTCCATTCTGTTGCCAAGCAAATCCCATCGTAACCTCTCGGTGAGCCATATCATGAATCGGTGTTTCGAGAACTCGATGTTTGTTCCAATCCTCCCCATTGAAATGACCCCAATGTAGGCATGAGTGGTTCACGCAGTCCCCGTTCCAACTCTCAAATATGTCCACCTCTCCATCGTTCGGCCACGTAAATGGTTGTGCGGGGAGGAGCCAGAACGCTGGCCATATTCCGGCAGCACAAGGAGCGCGCACCGTCGCAGAAAGAAATCCACATGTGCGAGCCAGTCTCTGCTCGGAAATCAGGCGTGCAGAGGTGTATTTGTCGTTTGGGGCTGATGTGTTGACGATTCCACGAACGATTAATTGGGAGGGGCCGAAAAAGGCATTCTGGGGCGAGTTGGTGTAGTTTTGGGATTCGTTATTGCCCCATCCATGGGCTCCAGTTTCGTGAATGAAGTATGTTGAGATTGGGAGAGACGGGTCGAAATGAGGTTGCCAGTATGGCTGCATTTGCGGTTGAGGTCTGGTCGAGGAGGGAATCGGAGGTTGCGGGGATTGGGGTTTGCTCCAAGAGGGGACTGGAGGAGGAACTCCGTGGTATGATTGCTGCTGCTGAGAAGGAGGAGGATGGTTGTAATATTGCTGCTGCTGTTGTTGGGGAGGGTAGTAGGGTTGTTGTGCTCCTGGATACTGCTGCTGCGGGGGTTGGTTATTGTAGTATTGCTGGTTCTGTTGCTGCTGCGGTTGTTGGGCAGTACGACCATCGGTAAACTCTTTCAACTTGGCCTTGCCTTTGTTGAGGGCACCTTCAAGATTGTGGAGGAAAGACATGGCGCAATTGGTGATGATTTTCAAAAAGTTGTGGTGTTGTTGAACTTCTGTCTCTGGACGATGGCAATGACGCACTTGCGGGAACACAGCCGAGGCTGATGAAAAAGTGGCAGTATACCGTAGATCAGTCTTCTGCTTGTAGAGTAAAAAGAAAATAATATTTAATACTAGAATAAAGAAGTTCTAGAACTAATTTAAGAGTAATATATTATAGAGTAGTAGAATTATAATTACTAGTATAACTTTAGATACTTTAAATAATTTTCTAAGTAAATAAAGGCTAATAAGAGATAACCAAAAGCTAGTAAATAAACTAATAATTATAAGCTAAAATTATATATCTTAGGTTAAATTATAACTTTAAATTCGAGTAGTTATTATTCGATAGCTCGACTTTGTATAACCTAGTTAATTCAATTAAATTATGCTAAGCGTTATAAGAAACTTGAGGCTATCGATCTAGAACAATTAGCTTTAACTGCTCACAACTATCAAGACAGCTTTTAATATTCCTACAAGCTGATTATGTTCTAAGTGCCCTTTGAAACTAAGAAAAAACACTCTAACGCATTGGTTACAATTTTTCTGTATCTAGTCGGACATGGGGTCATGTATCTCCATTACCTCAGTTAAACGGACAATATGTTCAATTCACCGAATTACTAGACATAGTAGTGTCTTAGATGCAGTAAAACCACTTACTTATTCTCTCATTAAAAGTTCGGTTGTTTATAAACAAATAAATTGTCTTTCTAGTTTTTATAATAGTTTTAGTCTGGTGCAGCATTTCTGGCTGGGTTACTAAAAGAATGTACAAAATACACTTTAGATTTATGATGTTAAAAATTTAATTCCTACCGTATAATTACTAGAAATTCATAAAATTCTCTTAATTTCCCCAGGAAGCGGATAATTTCTCTCTCCTAAGTATTAACTATTCTATAACCTAGATACGACAACCACTCTCTACAAAGCTCTTCTTTTCACCGAGAATTATTCCATAGGGTAGGTGGAATAACCTCTCTTTTGCACATATTTCTATTTTACAGAAATTAAGAGATAATTGCTCCTTTTAGATGATTTTCCTAAACTTTATATGAAATACATAAAAAAGTCATAACATTCATAGGCTTATCAGTTTCTTTCCAACTACTTCATGACATTTAATCGAGCTTTAAGTTCTTTTCTTTTGTTGTTATTTCATGAATTTTTCCAATTTTATATTCAAATAGGAGCTCTACTTCTCGCGCCTGAATTCGTTGTCAAGTCTATTATTCTTGTTCCCATCTTTTGAATCAACGTTTAGGCCCTTATTAAATAAGTCATTTTAATAAGGAGCTAAATTATATCCGGGTGTCTGTTTTGAATTTCGAAACTTTGAGTAGGAAGAAATACTGATTTACGTTGTACGTAAAAGATACTCTAGTGCTCAATAGCTTACCCTTTGGTCGACAGCTTGCTCGTTACAAAATACCTTACCTGGATTGTTGCTAAATGGCTTACCGTACTCAGCAGTTTACCTGTATTCAATAGCTTACTTGCTTATCATCCAGCTGACTTAAAACAATTCGTGACAAATTTAACCTCAAGGGTTTTCGATTCATGCTGCGCTCTTTACTAGGGTGCTAGTAAAGCTAGAAACTAACTCAAAAGGGCGACTACAAAAGATTGCAAAAAGCATAAAGCAAAATAAATGTCTTTGTTTCTCTGAGATCCTTCCTATTGTATACTGGCCAGTCCTCGTGAACATCAAGGGTGGGGTCTTCGTTTTCTCAGTCTATTTCAATTCGGGCTATTAGTCTATGAGATACCCTAGAACAATTGGAGTTCATTGTTCCATGGATTGGGTTCATTCACTGTAGAATAACACTCCAAACTATAATTTCACATGTTTCTTTGGGCGTTTTTTTGTTTCTCATGTCCCCTCCACCCTTCAAGGATTCTTAGCAGTGTAGAAAGATATCTTCTTAGTACCTCTCTTGAAGTTGAGTAAGTGGAGATATACTAGTGTTATAAAAACGCAGGTGTGTTCAAGGACTGAAATTTAAGGTTAAGCGAGAAAAGGCTTTTCAAACGTGGGGACAAAAGTTTTCTATCTTTCAAGAACCTGTGAGGTAGGTGGTCTATTTTCTTTTTTGAATGATTGTCTACACCCCTTCCCCTTGTTCCTCCCCTAGTCGTCCTCTGCACAATAGATACTGTGCTAACTCTCGCGATCTATACACCACATTGGACTTCTAAATCAAATGTAGCTGGCCTTCCAGGCTAAATCCACGCTCTCAGCATCTTCAGAAGGAGCAGCATCGCGCTTGATGTAGGATTTCTTCCAAGCGTTATCGATATCCTCGCTTCTCTTGATATCTACAGTTTCTCTCCATCAGTCTTCTTTTCTCCGAGTAGGACAAGCAAAAGAACTTACAAGAGGCCTTCCAAGCATTATCAATGTCCTCGTTTCTCTTGATATAACTTTTTTTCCAGGCGTTATCGATATCCTCGCTGCGTTTGATATCTACACAATATCACAATTAGTGCACTTTTCTTACAAATTGAATAGAATCAGTCGAAGAGAACTTACAGCTAGCCTTCCATGCATTGTCGATGTCCTCGCTACGCTTAATATAACTTTTCTTCCATGCCAAGTCAATGTCCTCCGCACGCTTGATATCTACAAAAACTCCCCCTCAGTCCCCTTTCGATCTTAAGCGAGCCGGTACGGGCCAGCACGAAATAATGCTTCGGAGAACTTACAAGATGCCTTCCAGGCTAGGTCAACGCTTTCAGCATCCTGTACAGGGGCTCGAGCTTCAACTTCTATGTCTCTGTCAGTCTCTACTCTCTTGGAGATGGACTACAAGATTCATATCTTACCAGCTGCAGCTGGTGCTGGAACTGCTGGGAGATTGTTAGCAAGCTGCTCATAATCGAATTATGAGAGAATTTTCTCAAGCTTACCCGTTGGGAAGGCAAGAACAGCGATCACCTGAGCGAAAGTAAGAACAATGATGCTGGCTCTCATGTTGACTATTGGTTGTTGGGACTGGTGTTTGGAAGGATGAAGAAGAAGTGAATGAATACTGATGATATTTCTCAGTTGGATCAGACACTGGTTTATATACAACAGCTTCTCGTCGTCTCCAAAGATCTCACAGTGCCTGGCTTCGTTTGGTCTCGGAGAGCTAGAGCAGTCAACACGATCGCCTTTCTCTCGTTTTTCCCGCCATACCTCGTTTGGATGCACTATGCACCCAGAGACAAGCGGTATCACTCAAGGATTGTTTGGGAGTGGGCCCTTGGGTCCCACGACAGACTTTCTTGGCTCGTATTTGAATGATCTGGGTCATTCTAGACATACTTCAAAATTTCCTGCTATCTTTTGACGCAATCTTTTGGCTTCCTCGCGTGCTAAAATTTACAAGCTTGCATTTTCAGTCTTCCTATACGTCGGAAACCGAGCTGGCATCAAGTGGCAATGGCCATTGTGTCACTTAGCCAAGCTCTGTAAGCGACCAGAACCCCCAGCAAACCGAAGGATTGCGGAGAAAGCAGAGTCACCTTCCAAAAGACGAAATGTCCGAGCAGTAAAGCAGTTAGTTTCATCCTACAAAGTGTTCTTGCTTGGATTGAAGTTAGCTTGTTCTGTAGCTCACGGCCAGGTTCATTTTTTGTGGGACATGTCGCTTGCGACTAAGTCAACTATTGTTGGATGAGAGCTGCATAGTAAATCATCTGTTGGGGTTGTGGTAATTTCCACGTAATTCTGAATATTCACTTCATAGAATAAAGTGGTAAAATCGCAGTGGACATAGAAACGGAAGTAAATTTAAGGGTTTTACCTTCCATCTCGCTGATCGTTCCAAACCTCTACTACAAGTGAGATTGGGTCTGCTTGCTCCGCGTTCTTGAAGTAATGTTTTATATGGCTTTAAGTTTGGAGGCTCTTTCCAATCGCCCTGTGTTGAGACAATGGGATAGATATACTTTCTGTCCACAATTTCCTTTTCAACACAACACCTTAACAATTCCCAAATCCCACGTTTCCAGATGTCGTGATCTTATCATCATTAGGACCGCGAGCCAGTTTCACTAAATACATCAAGCAATGCTTCGAATGAGCATATTTTCTGACCAACATATCTCCCCTCCCATCACCACGTTCCATCGCACGATGTACACGTAGCATCATAAACGCACAATGCGTAATGTGCTCACGTTGAGTGGTCCAATACGTCCCGTTCTTCCCAATATGAGCCATCTCATACGGTGTCTTGACTTCTTTCGTCCCTTCCTTGTCCAGCCAGTATTTCCATTTCGTACCATTCCCTAGAAAGTCCACGAATTCGTCTGTTCCGTCGCGTGGGCAATGTTTTGGGAGCCAGGCTACACTCAGAGGATCGAATTCGCAGCCCAAGGATTTTGCTTCCTCGAGTGAGTTCCCGCAATTGGGTCTTTCTGAGTCTGGGATCGAGCCAGGCGTTATTGGTACCGGAGTGGGAATCAGATTTGTGCTGGCTGCTGGGTGCGAGTGCGAATGAGAGGATTCAATTCTTGTTTCAGAGAATCCATGGGGAGATAAAGTTGTCATGACTGCGATTGTGAAGGAACTCGAAAGTATGGCTGCTGCGATGGCGGTTGTTAGGAGGATTCTCCACGGACGTTTGGGTTCAAGCTCCACTAAGCTTGTTCGTGATGGGGTTCTCGAGTCTTCTTCAACTTTGGCGTAATTGTGTTTTGATGCCATTGCTTTGATTGTCGTTTGATTTTCTTCTAGTTGGGATACCTCAAAAAGTCGTACTGAAACTGAAAGTTACAGCAAGATCCTGATCTTGTCTTAATGATTGCTGGTATTATTCTTTGAAGGGATGGAGGAGAATAGTGAACTTCAATTTGCTCGATAGCTGAGCCGGTAATTTGCAAATTCAAGGAAGTTACACTGCTCAGTAGGTTGATAAGATAAATGGGCCTGCTAATTCCACGTTCAATTTAGAGTCACGACTGTATTTACGAAGTATTTGATTCGGGGCTCGCTCGTTTCATTGTAATCTTGTTGGATTCATGGCACCTCGTCCAAGGAAGGGGTGCCACCAAAACTGATGGAATCCCCCCACTTAATTCCTCCGTCCATTTCCTCTTTAGGTTCATGTACAGTTCATTCTAAGCTTTCAGCCAGGTTCAGTGCCATTCCAAGGCCAAGACACCAGGCTCTTTTACTTATCAGTGGTTGCGGCACAGAATCACGCCGCAACGCTTAGTTCAGCGGCACAATTTGATGGTTCAGGGTTACAATGCACGCACCGTTGTTCTCTAAACTTCTTGATTGTGATCTTCTGGCTGAAATTGTTTGCATATCGACGTCTCGAAGGATCCCACATTATTGTGAGCCAAGTGATTTGAAAAGTCACAAGAGCGAAAAATTTGTTTTGGTACATCTTTATTCTCACCGTTAGGTAAATTGGCCATCATCCCATGCAGTGTGTTTTCCAAGTTACTTTTGGTGTGCAAAAAATTTTCGCTTTCAAATCTCATTTTGACAAACCAACTCAATAATTCGGTCGTTATATTCAATAAATCTAAATATACAAGATAAGAATTGTAATGCAATGGCAGTACAAACAAGCGTTTCCATAGTTGCTTGGTGTAAAACTACCCGCAATTGGCTCAGATACGAAATCTAGTTAAGCTTATTTTGACCGCATACCCACCTATTTCACGGTTCCGGCGATTCCACCTTCCAGGCTGGAACCGATTCAGCATGCGAAGTATAGCCGCTAACTTTTTTTTTTGGACTGAAGACCCAATTTCATAAGCTTTAATAAATGCTTCAACGAGTGGGGAGACGAGTTTGATGGTAGCAACGAAACTTAGTATGCATATCCTGTGCTCGTATTCAAATGCTACTTGTCATACTTGGTCTCGTCTATCGTTGACAGACTTGTTCTCTTTGAAGTAACCACCTCGCCACGCACCAACCGCCCTTTTCAAGCTAGTTATCTAGCTGCATTTAGTGGGTCAATTTATTTTATGAGCTCGCTTCTTATCTAATTCCACAACAATTCTCACGAACCCACCGGGAGGAAGCTTGGTATTTTCGTATTACTACCTTCATTGGGTCAAGTTGGATCATCACCAGGCTCTCGCTAATTTTTGGCACCAATTGGATATCTGTATACCTTCACTTCAGCTAAATAGCTCACCAATTATTCGTAATTATTGTACTGGAGGCTGGGAATTGTCTCGAGGGGTTGATATTTAGTTCGCCTCCCTCCTTTTAAGATCTGCATTCGGTGGTGCCGATATGCGCTGGGATTGATTTGTGAAGACTTGTAGGATGCTATTTCGTTGCCACCAAGAATTTCCAGTATATTGTATAGCTGGGGTTCGTGGTTCTGAATGCCCTCTTGGGGATGAGGTTTGTTCTGCCATCGACATCATGGGACGGAGTCTAGTCTGTAAAAGTTTGAAGTGGAGTTGTCAGACGGACAAACTTCACAAGAGAGTATTTTTTGGTACTTTTCCTCTTTCCCAACTTTTTATTCATTCCTGGATCCTTTTCTTTATTTTTCTCCTCATCTTCTCATTTCAGAACTCCAAGTCATTCATTCAAAATGAGTAAATCCTACGATGACGATTACGAAAGTTTGAGCTCTTCTCGCAACAGCGACGGGGCAGGTCTTCTCAATTCAGAAGATGTGAACAAGGAATTCCCTCTTGTGGTTCCACCTAAGACGTGGGTGACACCTTCGAGAGTTCATCTTGCCGCTCTTTATACTATCCTGTTAGTATTTACACTTCAAGCTTTGAGAACTTGGGTCTCGAACCCGGTCGATATTTCACTGGGAAATCTCTACAGTATATTCTCCTTCCTTGAATCTTCTTTACCTTTGTTAGAGAGAAACTAACTTACGTTCTATAGCACCTGCCAAAGAAGTTATCGAATATGAGGAGAAAGAATTCACGTGGAATTTCTGGGATAAAGGAGAATACATGGGCTTTCCAACAGATGAGAAAGACAAAATGTGGTCGGATCTATACAATTGTACTTACACATCCCGCATGCCCCCACGCCTCTTTATTCGGCTAATTTTCTTCAGTCGGAACTTCAGGAATCTCTAACGAGGAAGCGAAGCACCTTCCATACCCAACTGTCCCAGTCCCAGATTCCTCGGATAAATCCCTAATCATGCTCGATGTATGGCATCAACTACATTGTCTGAATACTCTCCGAAGAATGATGTACCCAGAACGGTGGCCCGAAGTTTGGACTAAACACGAAGATGGCAGCATTAACTACGATACTGTGGAAATGCTTCACATTGGTAATTCATCCTCTTTCTCCTCAATTTTTTCTCTCCCCCCCGTCTCTTCTACTTTAAATTTCAAGCTAACCTCTTCCAAAGATCACTGCATAGACCACATTCGCCAAAGTCTCATGTGCTTCGGTGACAGCGCACCAACCTCATTCTTCTACCACCCCAGAAAGGGAAACAATCCTTCACCATGGGGGACACACATGTGTAAGAACTTTGATAACTTGAAAACATGGTCGGTAGAAAGACAGATAGAGAGGTTCAGTATGCATGACAAGCTTGGAACGGGGAAAAAGCATGATGATTATGAAATTAGGCCCAAGGGAAGTGGATATGGAGGTAGTTCAAAGGATGTTTTGGGGTTGAAATTGGAGGATGTTACGGCTGCTCCGCCAGCTGCAGGAGAGGGAGAAGTGAAGATACATATGTAGATAGAGTTAAGACTGGGGAGTGGGTAACTTGAGGTTGAATATACCTATCGTCTTTTGAACATAAATATTTGAAATGAGATCCTCACCTGCAACTTAAATATACCTCAGTACGGCCGATAAAAAATTGCATTTGCTCGCATATGGCGGAATAATACAATTGTCTAAAGAACTACTACGACTGCCTTCTTCGCGTGCATGGGGAAAGAATCTAGATATCTCAGCTCGACCAAAGATCCCAAGCTCAACGATGGTTTGACATAGTTCATAGTACAACCTTAGCTTCCGAAAACTGAAAAAGGCTCCTCAGGAATTACAGCAATGTTTGTCATCAGAGAGGTAGAACGTTCAGACTTTTGGTATTGTGTTTTACATGTGGGTGAAAGCGAAAGTTCTCAATACCCACCTAACATACTAAAGAGATTATATTGATTACCTCTTCCTAAGGAAAGACATATTATACTAGATCCTTACTTTAATTTTTAGTAGATAGTAAGTAATATTAATTTCCAAAATATAGAATAAAACTATTTTCTCGCTTAACCCTCGAACTATTTAAAGTTAGCCTTTTTAATTAAGGTTAATTTCTTATATAACGTGGTTTACCACCGAGTGGATCATATCACCGAGTAGATCACTTTTCCCCACCACACCACCTTAAAACTTTAACACGCGTTTTCTCAACCATTCACCATAGAAATTCAAACCCAAGAAGCAAGAATCATTCTAGCAATCAAGGCTATTCAGACATCTAAAAAGCTTAGCAAACGCTCTACAGCAAAGATCTACAAAGTACCATATACAAGCCTCTCTAATAGAATGGCTGGCCGAACCTACCGCCCCGATTCTAAAGCTAATTGTCATAAGTTGACAGACCTAGAGGAGGAGTCGATTCTTCGATATATACTTGATCTAGATTTACAAGGCTTTATACCCTGTCTAGCTAGTATAGAAGATATAGTAAATCTCCTACTTAAATCTCGAGGGGCACGACGTGTTAGGAAGAACTAGGCATATTAATTTATTAAACGATAACCAGAGTTAAAGACGCGTTTTAATCGCGTCTATGACTTTTAGAGAGCCTTATGCGAAGATCTAGAGCTAATTAGCACGTAGTTTTGACTAGTTGAGAATATATAGGCTAAATATAGTATCGTCGACTCTGATTTCTATAACTTCGACGAGACTAGCTTTATGATAGGGGTAATCTCCTCATTAATGGTTGTAACACGCGCGGATTGACGTAGCAGAGGTAAGGCAGTTCAGCCAGGTAATCAGGAATAGGTAACAGCGATTATTTATATTAATAGTAAGGGTTGGAGTATCCCTCTGTTTCTAGTAGTCTAAGGAAAGAATCACCTCTTAAATTAGTACACTAAGGGCGGCCTCCTATACAACTAGGTTATTAAACCTATAAGTAACAGATGGACAAATAATAAGACAGGTCTAGAATAGCTAAAGCACTTTAATAAACATACTTCTACTTACGCAAAGGGGCTATATCAGATGCTTATCCTTAATAGGCATAAGAGTCATGAATCCGCCGAATTTCAAGAGTATTATATAGTACACAATATTATTACTCTTTGTCTACCTCCTCACTCTTCTCATTTAACCCAGCTACTCGATGTTAGGTGTTTTAGTGTACTAAAACGAGAGTATAGTTTCTAGATTAAGACGTTTATTAAAGCTTATATCAACTATATTACGAAGGTTAAGTTCTTCCTCGCCTTTAAAGCTAGATATCAAGCCTCTATTACACCCTAGAATGGTCAAGCTAGATTCCGCAGAGCTAGTTTAGTACCTTTTAATCCAGATACAGTTCTTTTAAAGCTTGATATAAGGCTACGGACTCCAACCCCTCTCGTAGACCCCTCTACAGATGACAACCTCTAGGTCTCGCAGACCCCCCGAAACCTAACCGATGCTCTTTCGTAGACAACTTTAGTTAAAAACCGTATTATACGTTATCAAGGAAGCTCGCTAACACCTATTTTCTAGACAGTCGCTACACTAGCTAAGGGTACAGAGCTATTAGCTCATAAGATAACTTTATTATCTACTAAAGTCTATACCCTTCGTAAGGCAAATGAAGTACTTAGTAAACGCCGGAGGGCAAAAAAGACTCGGGTCTGTTAAGGGGGTGTACTTACTATAGAGGATGTATAGGACTTACTAGCTCAGAAGGACACAGAGGAGCAGGTTCGACGTAATAAGCGCTCTAAGGGGGGTTTTCAAAAGGAGAGGCAGCCGTCTAGAAGACAATGTAGCACTTACGAGAAGTCTAGTCATAATACGCGCACTTGTCAGGTAGCTATAAATACTTCTAGTTCATCAGATTCTGATTCAGATTAATTAATACTATATGTTATAGTTGTTAATTCTATCTTAAAGGTAGTGAGGTGGGGAAAAGTGATCCACTCAGTGATATAATCTACTCGGTAGTAAACCACGTTAGCTTATTCTTTATCTAATAACTCTACTTCTTATACCTCTTTAAAATAATAGTTATAATACTACTACTATAATACTCTAAATATACTACTAGAACCTATCTACTATAAAGTATAATATAACTAGATTATATACTATAGAGAGACAACGTCTAAAGAGAACGAAATTTAATAAAGTAAGTAGAGAAAAGAAACTAAATTAAATTCTAATACTAACTTCTAAGATATACTTAATACTAAAGAGATTTGAATTATATCTTATTATAGTTTAATATTACTTTATATTAAGTAAGGAAATATACTATTACTTCTAAGATTACCTAGTTCTACTCGCTTATATTATAGTTTAAATTTATTTTCTATTAAGTCTTTTTAAATCTTTTTATATATATATAAATACTAGGAAAAATGTTAATAGAATATTTCTTAAATATAGGTATATATTCAATTCCTGTATCTTACTTATCTACTTCCTACCTCCTCTATAATAAGCGAAACTCTTCCTCTCTTCCTCT
Organism: Hymenoscyphus scutula; assembly: GCA_001399465.1. Classification (NCBI taxonomy): domain Eukaryota; kingdom Fungi; phylum Ascomycota; class Leotiomycetes; order Helotiales; family Helotiaceae; genus Hymenoscyphus; species Hymenoscyphus scutula. The sequence goes on along the minus strand of LKTO01000497.1, from coordinate 7,224 downwards.
CTTCCCCGAACCGAATAAAACAAAGTTCCCTCGTAAACTCGTACCTTCTCACCACCTCGTGACTCTGTACCACCACATCGGTGACCGAGTCCCTTTCAGGGGACTTTCAGGGCAACTCCCCATACGGTAATCAATGTATTATTAAGCTGTACACGTATCCTGTGGGGTAGGTGCATTTCCCGGGGCATTTCTACAGATACATACTAAGCTAGTTTTTCGGAGATGTGTGAACAGCTTTTCCAATTTTTGGGTTGTAGCGATGATCTGTCAAGACTCGCATTTCTAGAAGGGGTTGAACTTGTTATTTTAAGTGTTGGAGAGGGAAATTGTTCGAGATACTTGGGTTGATTTACTTCAATTCCAAGGTACTGTGACGAAGTTAGAGATGGCACCTGTCAGGTCACAACTTAATAGCTTTAGTAAACTTGTGGATTAGAACCAAGAAAAGAAACCCGCCATACACTTTGCAGTCGATTCTCATCCTTGGCCATGCAATAAACCAGTGGATTATAGAAATGCAACCCTGTAGATCCAAGCTCTACCACGTAGCAAAGCAAACAAAACATCCCCTCGCCAAAGCCTTTACTCCTGCTAACGGAAGAAGACATTCGCCAACAAAACAACCCCATACAACGACCACTTGGCAGCAGTCCAAGTGCTAATCCCAATTGGCACACAACCACAAAAAGACCACGGAAAAATCCATGGCGGGTGGAGTATATCAATTCAAACACCGCCCAGCCGTCTCCGAGCACAACTCCCGTCGGAGCACGGCCAATTCCCAGTAGGACGCGAGATCGCCAACCTCGATTTTCCACAAGGCTACCGGTACGTCTCACCATCTGCCACTTACCTCTATCTCCATTCCTCTTCCATCCCCTTATCCCTTGTCCACCTAGATCTCTCAAATAACTGACACCCTATCAAGTCACATTTCCTTATCTCTAGACCTAGCTAGCAGCCTCAAAAAAACCAACGCAACAATCCAGAAATAGAACCAACACCAGCAAACGTAGGTGCAGCGAAAGAAGGGAAGCTCAAACGAAAACGAACCTATCAAAACCACCCAAAAGCCCACGATGCCGCACGGCTAAGATCTCCCGCACTGTACTACTTTCCAAATCCTGAACCTCCTCGATATATTCAGTCCTTCTCCATTCAGACAGCCGAGACTATCTGCACGACTATCATGCATTCTTACGTCTTGGGCTTGCATCTTAACCTTAGGCTTGCATTTCAGGCGTCTTAGCCTTCCATGTACATATTTCACCGACAGGTCCGACAGCTGGAGCTCCATGCCCGACAGGCCAAGAATGAAAAAAAGGACAGACAGGGAAAACGGAGGACAAAAAAGGAAAATGATCAAAAATAATACAACAAAAACAAAGTGCCTAGAAATTCAGCAACTGAGAAATCGGTCTCGAGACGTGTGGATAATTTTGATGGGTACGGAGTATAGTATAGGAGTTTTGTGTGTGTCCCAAACGCTTGACTTGGCGGTGTTTCTGTGGCTGCTTGGCTGGAGCACTGGAGGACCGGAGGGGCAATTTTGGGGGGGTTGGCAACGGCAGTTTTTGTCTCCAGGTTGTCTCGCGGGGGTGGAGGTTGCGACGCGCGAGGCTGTAGAAGAGATAAGAGCTGTACGGACCTACTAGAGAACTACTTATAGGCTATACAATTAGGTTCCACGGTGTCTAAACGATGCCTCTGTCTCGAAGGATTCTAGTTACGATATAAGGCGGGAAAGCTAGGTAATACTAGTAGCGCTTATATTCTATTACTCTCTCTCTTTCTCTAAATAAAAGATAGTATAGTAGATAGTTTTAGTAAAATACTTATATAACTTTAATCTATATACTAGAATTATATAAGTACTTTATTAAAAATTAAATATTATATTATCTTTTTTATAAATTTATATATTTTAGTACTATATTATATAAAAGAGTATTATACTAGATAGAGAGTAGTATATTACTACTTAATTACTAGTATATACTAATTACTTTAAATACTAAATTTAAATCTTTATACTTAGACTAGTTTTTAATCTACTTCTCTATTTAATTTCTAGCTCTTTCTTTACTTATATATTATCTCTCTCTTTTACTACTATTATATATATATATAATATAACTCTAGATATTTTTATTTAAAAAGTAGTAGAAACTAAAGCTTTATCTCTAGAAATTATTATTCTCTTAAGATTTAACTATTTTCTTAAGTATCTTTCTTAGATTAATAATTATATTATCTATTATCTTTTAAGATATCTTATTCTATTTCTTAATCTATAAATACTTTAAATAAGTCTTATTTCTAGACTAAACCTTTCTCTTTCTTAACTATTATCTTATATATCTCTAAATCTATTTAATTAAGAAGAGTAAAGAAGATACTAAATAGAATAGTAGTATAATATCTCTTTAGTTACTTTATAACTATATAAACTAGTATTATCTATAACTAAATATATAATCTTCTTTCTACTTATCTTATATAGTTTCTTATACTAAGAGAATAACTCTAGTTTAAAGAACTCTTTATAAAGATAGTACTAATCTATCTTATCTTTATCTTTATAAAAGTAATTATATAATTATACTCTCTTTCTAGATACTTAATACTCTTTACTAGTCTAGAAGTTCTTCTTTACTTATTCTTATTAATAGAATTCTCTCTCTATATAGTATAACTACTTTATATTCCTCTTAGCTAAATACTTCTCTATCTTCTTAACTTCTTATATTATTTCTAAATTATATATATAGTATAGACCTTAGCGAGAACTAAAGTAGATTATACTAAAGAATTAACTATCTAAATTTCTCTTTATAGTCTCTAGTTATATATTCTTATACTAGTATTCGTTCTACTTTTACTAATACTAATTAAGTCTATTATTAAGTTCTATATAATACTATAGTATCTATAAATATAACTTAAAAGAGATCTATTTAAAGAATATATTTTATATATTTAACTCTTATTTTTATAATAGAAGATATAAGTTTTAGCTTAAATTCTTCTCTTATAAAGAAGTAACTAGTATTATATAAGATCTATTAAAAGAATAATTTAAATAGATTCTCTTTCTTATTTTAGTTACTCTAAAGGTCTAGATTATAAAGATATAATATATTCGACTTCTAGTACTTATCTTATAAACTTATAACCTTAGAAATAATTTATCTTTATAATTTAAAAGTAACTTTAAGTAGTTAACTAGAATATTACTTATTTATAATATTTATAGATCTATTAAAATATTAACTTCTTATATTACTTCTTTATTATATATTAAATAGACTATATACTAATTACTTAGTATATATTATAATAAGTATATATATTATATTAATAATATATATAATAAATTATCTTTATAAGTCTTATAAATACTATAAAATAATTAGATACTAATAAGTCTTTTAAATTAGTAGAAAGTTAATAGACTTAACTATTCTATTTTATTTATATTAACTAGAAAGTATCTATAGATACTAGCTATATTAGCTATAAGTAAGAGACTCTTTAGTTAAGCTACTTTAATTATCTTAAAGTAGTATAATAGACTCTTTAAAGAGAATTTTAAGTATATATCTAGCTTAAAAACCTAGAGTATATATATAGAGAAAAGAATAGATAAAGAAAAGAAAGCTAGAGAGACTAAAGAAGAGACTAAAAAGAAGAGAGAGAAGATAAAGAAACTAGACTATAATAATAACTACTTTATTTTAAAGTATTAATTAGATTAATTAGATTAATAATTAATTCTTAGTTATACTACTCTTTAGCTCTTCTTATTAATACTCTATTCTACTATATTAATAATTAGAGTATATTACTAAATAGAGACTTCTTTATATAAAGTCTTAGATATATATATTTTATACTTCTTTACTTTTTTATATTTTTAAGCTATTTTAGTATTATAATTATAGATTAATTATAAAGTATTAAGTAAGTATTTTAGTAGTAATTACTTAATTTTAGTATTAAAAAAGTAATAATAAGCTAAAGAAAGTATATTAAATATTAGTCTAAGTAGCTTATTATATACTATTAAATAGTATAAGTAATAATTAAATAAGTAATATAGTTTATTAGCGAGTCGATTATATTATCGAGTTAATTACTAAAAATATATATAAAAACGTCTATATAACTCTAGTAAAAATCTATAATTCTTAATAAAAATTAATAAAATTAAAAACTTTACTTTATTATATTATATATAAGTAATAGTAGAAATCTTAGATACTAACTAATTATAACTACTAAGTTATTAAAGAAATTTTTTTTTATTAATAAATATAGAGGTAATTTTAAGCGAATTATTAGTTATAACTAGTAAGTACTCTAAAATTTTAAAATTACTTATTTATATAGTAATAAAGTAAATTTTTTAATTTTATTAATTTTAATTAAGAATTATAGATTTTTACTAGAGTTATATAGATATTTTTTATATATATTTTTAGTAATCGACTCGATAATATAATTAACTCGCTAATAAACTATATTAGTAGTTTTAACTATTAACTTACTCTAATTAAGATTACTTAGTTATTTCTTAGAATTATTACTAATCTACTTATATTAATTAGATTTAAGTTAAACTAATTAAACTAATTATAATATATTTAGAGTAATATAGTTTATTAGAACTCTATATATATTAGAATACTATATACTTTTCTACTTCTCTACTACTTTAAAATATAATTAAATAACTATAATATATAAATTTAACTAAAACTACTAAGAATCTAATAAACTAGATATATCTATATCTATTTAATAAGTTTATATATTATAACTACCTTTTCTATAAGTACTATAGTATCTACTAGTTAATTACTCTATCTTCTAATTACTATTCTCTATATATATATCGTGTTAAATCTACTTATCTATATCTTTCTATACTAGAATATTCTATATATTCTCTATAGTAAGTATATCGCCTTAATATATATAAGTCTTTCTAGCTCTATAACGTTTACTAAGAGCTTTATTTACTACTTAAAGTATATATATCTTAGCTATTAAAAGAGTTACTTTATAAGCTAATTACTTTATATCTTTTACTAATATAATAACTATCTAGAAAATTAGTATTAGTAAGCTTTCTTAGTAACTAGTAATCTAGTTCTTTATAAGAGTTATTTATAAAAGAGCTTTAATAGAGTTATAAGAAGTCTAAGAGATCTAAGAGTTAATATTAATAGAAGAGAGTCTAGTAGAGATTAGTATCTATAACTTTATATTAAGCTTTAAATTTATAGTCTATAGATTAAAAGATACTAAGCTAGCTCTATAAAATCTAACTTAAGCGTTTTAGACTATTATTAATTCTATAGAGACTACTTTAAAGATAAGAAAGAACTCGACCTTTATAATATAGTTAATATAAGCTTTAATAAAAGTTTTAATTTATCGACTATATATATATTTTAGAATACTAAAATAACTAATATTAAGTAGCTAGGTTAAATAAGAAGAGTAAGAAGATAGTCTAAGAGTAATAATATTATATATCTTATAGTACTCTTAGAATTTAGCTAATTTATAACTCTTATATCTATTAAGAATAAGTATTCGATATAGACTCTTTACTTAAGTAGAAGTATACTTATCGAAGTACTTAAGCTATTCTAGATCTATTTTATTATTTATCTAGCTATTAATTATTAGTTTAATAACCTAGTTATATAGAAGACTACTCTTAGTATACTAGCTTAAGAGATAGTATTTTCTCTTTACTACTAAAAATAGAGAAATACTTCTACCTTTACTATTAATATAAGTAATTATAGTAGTCTATTCTCGATTATCTAGCTAAACTACTTTATCTCTACTATATTAATCTATATATATAATAACTATAGAAGAAGTAATTATATCTATTATAAAGCTAGTTTTATTAAAATTCTAAAAATCGTAGTCTAGAATACTATATTTTATTTTTATTTTCTCTATAAGTTAAAACTATATACTAATAAGCTCGAGATCTTTATATAAGACTCTTTAGAAGTTATAAACACGATTAAAAAATATCTTTAAGACTAGTTATTATTATATAAATCGATTATTCTTTCTAATATAGAGTTCTTACTAGCTTATATATCTAGTCTATATATTCTAGAGAATTCTACTATATATACTCTCGAAGGTTCTATTAAGTTAATATATTAATAAGCGAGGTTATATAAATACGTCGCTAGAGTACTCTAAGACTTACTCTATAGATATAACTCTTAATACTTTATAGATTTTTATAGCTTTTCGACGACTTAGTTTTCTTTTTAAGATTCGAATAGCTTTAATAGCTAAAATAATATATACTTCTTAAGTTTATATCTCTATTAGAAAGAGTAAAAAATATATATTAAAATAATAGAGTTAGAGAGTTAGTAAAAGTATATAAAGTTCTAATATATATAGAGTTCTAATAAACTATATTAAATATTACTTTATTTTATATAATCTATATAATCTAGAAAGACTATATAAGTTTATAAGTTAATTAGCTATACTTAAAGAAGATAGATAATTATAAAACTAATTCTAGATATTTTATTTATCTCTTTTATACTAATAAAACTAATAGTCTAAAGTAGTATTAAAAGTAAAGTATTATAGAGACTTAATAGAATTAAATAAGTCTAAGTAGTTAGTATATAAATATATCTCTAATAGTTAGCTTTATAAGTCTTATAATACTTAAAAACTATTTAAAGTCTAAATAAATATTATAATTTATATTAGAAAATATAATAGATTATATAACTTTAATATACTCTTTAGTTAATAATCGATTAAGTTTAAAAGAATATAGCTAGAGGTTATAGTCTAAAAATCTATAGTATATATATATAAAAGAGAAAATAGAAGAAAAGAAAAAGAAGAGATAAAAAGCTAAAAAGAGATAAAAGCTTTAAGAATAATTATATTATTATAGAGTACTAAATAACTATATTTAGTAATTATATTAATCTAATCTAATATAGTTTATTATTAAGCGAGCTATATTACTAAGCGAGCTACTTTTCTCTACTTCTATATCTACTATCTAAGATATACGATTTCTTTATAATAAATTATATAGATTTATACTAGCGAAGCTTAAATTATTCTAGCTATAGAAGTAGTTTAATTATTCTAAAAAATAAGTATTCGAAAAGCTACTAACCTCTATAATATATCTAGAATAACTCT
>LKTO01000496.1:0-37779 GCA_001399465.1 Hymenoscyphus scutula | reverse complement strand
TGAGTTCCAGTGTTGCCTATAAAGGCCCGTTGTTCCAGTGTTGCCGTGAGTGGCCCTTGAGTTCCAGTGTTTGCCAAAAAAGGCCCTTTAAGTTTTGAATCGATCCTAATGTCAGGGCTTGTAGCAAATGCTTTGAATTGAACTACAGAGGCTGTCTATGTACAAGAAGGATCGATTGTCCTTTCCAATATCGAGTCCTTGCTAGCTTATATACCCAGTCTACAGATTCTAGAGGGTTCTGCCAAGAGTACTCTCGAAGGTTCTGTCGCGTCTATGCGTTGACAAGCGAGGTCACGTGAATGCGTCGCTGGACTACTCCAAGACTAACTCCACGGGTGCAACCCTTAACAGTAGCCTTAGACTATAAAGATGATTCTAATAGTACTCGAGAGAATAACTTAATAATACTAACCTAAAAAGGTTAAATACTTATATTAATAAAGGGTTATAATATTATATATATATCTAGTACTCCGGAAGGTGGATTACTACTCTATTATTACTTCTAAAAATCAAAACCTATTTTTCTCTACTTATCTAAGGTCTAATCTACCTAAAAAGCAACATCCGCTATCATTTAAAAATATTTTTTATTTTTTATTTCAAAGGGCCTTGTAGTAGTTATCGTCGCCTATAATACAGTACCAACCCCTATTTCGCTTTCGTTATAAAGTTCTGAAAGTACATGAGGTTTTAATCCTCCCAACTATCGTGCCCAAAATAATAGGTGTTCACAAGTGACCACCCAGAAAAGTTACTATAGTCTCGATCAAGTTTACCTTCTGATTAATAATACACCACTGACTCATTCGCAGCTCCGTCAACCTTACCCTGAGCTTGTAAATTTTCATGGTCTCTAACCACCCCCAGGAGCGATAGAAATATTTGCTTTGGTGTTCTAGAAAAAGAAAGACATGTCAGTTTCACCCCGTGATAAGGATATGCTGGAGTTCTTGCCTTCATCAAAATTGAAGCAGCAAGAGAGACAGCCGCACCAACATAAACACAAATAAATGTTTTTTGCCATGCAGCAACAATCGCATCTAGGGCGAGGTCACGCATCTCTGGCGAGAGAGAGCCTACAATTTTATTGCTAGCTCCCGAAACAAATTGTGACAGTTCGTTGTGTGGCACTGTTGGAAGAATACGCTCAAGCCCTTTGATGGCCGTGTTGACGAATACACTACCACTGACGGAGAGTCCAAGAGCCAGGCCGCTAAGTTGGGCTAAGGGAGAGTTAGAATCAGCGACAATCTTATAGACGGAGATGATGATTCCACCATACCTATCATCATTAGAGCGAGTCCATTGCTCGCCTCGTCCTGTGACAAGACAGACTGGATCACAGCAAAGGAGGATTGAGTGTAAGCACCTGCCCCAGCTGCAAGGAAAAGCTCAATAACGTAGAATTTTTCTACTGGAGTAGTGCGCGTCACGTAATGTGCTGCGATAGCAAAAGTTAGCATAGTTTTACAATCAAGTTGAGAAATTTACCCATCAAAGCACCGGTTACTAGCGAAACGGCACTTCCACCTAAATACCATGGCTTGAACCATCCCCACTTCGTCATCATGAAACCGCTCAGAGGTATGAAGGTAATGAGCAGAGTGATAAATGGTAGCAGTCGTACAGCCGTGAACAGGGCGGAGTCTCCGCGAGTGAACTGAAAGTATAAGGGAATGTAGTTTACAGATATGTAAGAAACTGCGGCTGCCGATGCACACGCAATGAAGAGGAGTACTGGCGTTTTCTGGCTGAGGAGGTGGACAGGAAAAAGTCGCTTCTTCTCGTCTGTCCAAATACAGAAAGATTGCTGGACGCCAAATACAATCCATAGAATGCCCGTTAGCACAAAAAGTGTGATACTTGCGCCGCTATCCCAATCAAATTCAACGCCACCCAAGTTGATGGCCATCACTAATGTAACCATTGCACCAATGCTAATGATAATTCCCGTCCAGTCCAGTAGGGCTATCTTTTGTGCTTGTGTCTTTTCTGGCATGGGATTTGCTGATGGGATAACGATCAGATAGGTTGGAAGGAGGATTGCACCGAATAAGAGGTTGATATAGAAGCCCCATCGCCAATTCCATTCTAAACGATACCAAAGTCAGTATTTACCTATCGAAAATGTGTATAAATACAGCACAAGATAAATCCAAAGAATTTAGGAGTGATTCAAGAATGATTCGAGGGTATAAAAATGAAGGAACGAGTCCCAAGTACCTGCAAAACCACCACCAACCACCTAGAAGAAGGTCAGTTTTTGTCTATCAAAAATATCTTGGGATAGGTTACGGAGGAAATGCTAGGGATAGGAATGATTCGCAAGTGATTAAGGAAAAAGAAAGTGGGAGAACAATCTCTCAATACTTACGGGACCAAGGACAGATCCTAAACCCCAGACTGCACCACTATTTAAATTTTAGGCAAAGGACACTAGAACGATCAAGCCAATGTAGAAATACACTTACGTAAGACTGAGATACTGAGGACGTTCACGAGGGGTTGTGTGGATTGACAACAATGCCAGAAGTCCGTAGTACATTCCGTTTCCACCAGCACCAGCGAAGACACGCCCAGCAATTTCTGCTTCTATTGTTGGCGCGGCACCACAAAGAGCTGAAGCAGCCAGAAACACAATTGTTGAGCAAATATAAACCCACTTGGAGTCGTAGATGGCGTAAAGTTTTCCGAAGGGCAAGATTGTAGCCATCCCCCCGATCATGAATCCCACCGAGAGCCATGCAAGCATTTCGACGCCATCGAGTTCATTAACAATTATCTACCATGAGTCATATCAGTCATGGAAGTCTTTTCATAGGAACATGTGGATAGCGTCTACATACAGGAACAAGATTCGCGACGATGGTGTTGTCTAAGGCATAAACAAAAATAGCTGTGAGGGTACTGAGGACGAATATAGCCCACTGGTGTCAAATCAGTCTTTGTTCTAAACACGCCAGATTCGATTTAGAGTTTGAATTTCAGTACCCGAAAACCAGTCAGTTGTCTTTTTTCCTCTGATGCTTCAGTAACAGGACTTATACTTTCGTTCGGACTCGAAGACACCTTTTCCAAATCGGACCCCACTGGAGAGGCCATTCCGAATGCTACTTGATTTGCTGCTTTGGAAGGAAAGAGAAACCAATTTGATTGTTCGATACTCAACGAAGACAAACTCTAATGATTCCTTATACTATCAATGAACTCAAAGATCACAGGAAACTTTCCGTCATCGTACAAACGGTTTTTCTCAGCATATTATGTAAATAAGCGCCAAGGGAGCCATTTCCGATTTCATTGGACCATTGAGAGATTGCAGCGGACCGGAGTATGCTCGTTTGTTGTAAGGAGATAGGCGAGTTACCCCACATGGCCGAGTGAGCAACGGGGGGATTTACCCTTCCTTTTGAATAAAACATCCCAGACTTGGATAGCAGAACAACTGCTTATTTAGTCAAAATAATTCTCCCCTTCTTCTTACTCTCCACCCCTTCGCCTATATCTACCCCACTTAAGTTACAGGAACGTTACACAAGGGCATATATTGGAGACTAATATTTTATCACTACTATAACCACTAATGCGATCCTAAAATCAAACATCCATCAGCTGTCAATATCAACCATCAAATACCACATTCAACAGCAATCATGCCCACCTACCCAAACCACAAGTACATCCATGATGTCTTCAGCCTCTTTCTCGATCCACCCGACGGGGTAAAGAAATTTTTCGACTATGTTGACGATAACGTTCACTGGGAAGTGACCGGGAAATACAGTCTTTCCGGACACTGGTATACAAAAAAGGACTATTTCGATGCCACATGGGGCAAGGTCAACACACTACTTGAGGAACCAGGATACAAGCTCGAAGTCCCTGGTGGCGAGAAGGGTGGGTTTTCTCCGAGTCCTCTTCGGGTTGTTTTGGGAGGAGTGAAACAATGTTTCCTCCTCATGTATCTCAATTTCTCCTGACACATAACCGTTTCATCCTAGATCCATCCCACCATAATGAGTCTAGAAATAAAAAAACTGACTCTGATATCATCTACAGGCATTATCGTTGATCCAACAACAGGTTGGTCGGTGGTTGAGCTGAAGACTGTGGGGATGAAGACCAAAGGGGGTGTGCCGTATGAGCAGCATTATTCGTGGCATTGTCGGTGGAACGAGGAGGGTAAGATTATCGAGGTGAAGGCTTTTCTGGATTCGGAGCAGCTTGAGAGGGTCTTTGGGGGGGAGAAAAGAAGACAGGGTCTTGTTTGAAAACAGTGATCTTATGCACTGTCCTTTTCTTTGATCGGACTGTTATTTACGTCAGAGAAGGTTACAGATAAGAACAGTTAAATGTTACCTTTCTCTGCATACTTGCATCATTTCAACCAAGAAACTTATTCTTACCAAACTGCATTTTTTGGTTTTGAATTAACTATGCTAATGAATATTACACTAATGCTAAAAATTTATAACTTCAAATGTCAAAACTTTTGTCTGCTAGGAATAAAGAAATATATTACCGTACCATTACTTTACCGGAGGGATTGTGGTCTATTATTAATGATTGGAGGTAACGACAACGTTGTTAGGGAAAACTCGGGCTTACAAGACGCAGACAGGAAAGCCAGCAGTTGGTTTCTTTGCTACATTGGGAGTATAGACTCGTATTGCGGTGCCGGATTCAGTCGTTTCCCTATCTTGAGAAGGGTCTGGTGTCAACAAACACTCAATTAATGAATGCATACAACGTGTACGAGATCGGCGTTATCTGAAAGATAGGGGATAACCGGCCATAAAACTGCATAAGCAACCCATAAAGCAGGAGAGAATTCGGGGATAGCATACCGTCAAAGACATCATAGGTCGAAGGTAACGGATATAGGGCAGCTAGCTGGGTTGACGTTTCGGCGTTTGCAGCTCACATCTTCGACAAAGCCGCTGATAAGGGGCACAGCACATTGCGCTCAAATGCCAGCCACTCTTCGGCGATGTATGTACCCATGATGAGTTTCGTTACTATTTGAGGTTTTGGTGTGATCAGGAATCCCGGATGAAGGAGGTCATGGATTAGCAACATTTGTATACTCCTCGACTGGGGGACCAGAGTATACCTAGAGCAAATCAAGCAGTTATGCACTCTGCCCCAAATTACCTGTTTCTTCGGTCAACACTACAAGGTACATTCGCATCGCCGTATTTTCCACGTTTTCATCTTCATATTCATGTAAAGGGTTCACAACTCCACGGCTCAACCAACGCGAGTAGTTCTCGTGACACGGGTGGTATGTCAGCCACATGTACAAATCCATCTCACAGCTCACCATCCACACTCAAAATCGAGGAATTGGCCTCGCAATCTGCCAAAAAATAGCCTCCACCTCTGTGCCCTTAATTCTCTACGCAGCATCACGCACCGGCATCTTTCCCCCACTCCACAACATGAAACCTGACATCCAAATCATCCTCGCCAGTCTGAACCTCACCAACAAGCCCTCAATCAACGCTCTTTACACCCGGATGAGAAACGAACAATACGTTGTGGTCTCGATGTGCTAATTCAAAGCGCCGGAATTTACTACTACCGTGAGAACATCCCCGCCGGGCAGGGAGAGGAGACGCTCGACGTCAACTACCGCTCGGCACTGTTCATGTGCCAATCCGCAATTCCTCTCTTGCGGCCTGGCTCACGGATTGTGAATTTATCCTCGCAGGCCGGTCAATTACGTTACTTTGCTCCACAGTTACAAGATCGCTTTTTCAATCCAGACTTAACATTGCACGAGCTGGATGAGCTGGTGGCTGAGTACAGTGTTTGTCACGTCCGTAAAGGGTCGAGTGACGCCTAACTATTGTGTGGGACGCAGCATCCAAAGACAACGCAAGTAGCGAGGGATGGACACAAATGACCTATTTCACGAGCAAGGTCACTCTGAATAGTATGACACGCATGTTTGCTTGCGATAACCCTCGTGTCTTGATAAACTGTTGCTGCCCTGGTCGGGTCGTTACAGATCCAGGTTCGCAAGCTGGATCACCGCCCAAAACTTAAGGTTCGTCAGACATATCGCTTGTTTCTTTCTGCTTACGGTATCCAGACTAGTGAGCCAGGATTCCACTTCGTTTAGCATTTTGGTGACCTTGATGGAGTTAGTGGCCGATACTGGGCAAACGACTCCGTCGCGGAGAAGGGTGAGGGGGAGTGTACAGCCGTTTTGAAAGGGAGCGATGTTTAGATAACAGAGACACACCCATCCTCCAGTTAACACTTGTCTTGTATCAATCGATATTATATTCTATGCTAAATACAACTTATAAGACACTAAGAAATTATGTTGTTCTAGTTGTGTATATGAATTTTCTGGAATGTATGAAATAACGTTCATTTGACATTTCTTTCAAAGGATTTGAATTCTTGAGATAGGTAGAGGTATCGGAAAGAAGGACTGAAGTTGCCAAAGGAGAATAGTTGCAAACATCCGAAGCCCAAAAGAAACATCCAAAACCCAAAATGAAGAGCCAAGAATCTCAAAATCATCCTCACGCGAAACGTTATTTGAATTCCATCTCCTCAATCACCCTTCCCCTCCAAATACTCACACGCACGAACAAGCAACTCGCTTAAAGCCTCTTTCTACAAATCACCGTTAGCACTCCACTTCACCAAGCACCAATTCCAGTACTTACATGCTCACGATTGCAGACTTCAAAGTGATTGCAATTTAGTTCCAGCAAAGACAACAGCCTTCCCCCCAAAAGTCTATCCCACGTCTCAACATTCTGCTTTCGTCCTTCGCTTGAACTGAGCCAGGGATACTCGACCCCACAAAGCGCCTCCGTGTCAAAGGATTTCGTGCATTGTATCATCACAGCTCGTGTGGCGGATTGCAGTGGTAGATTGTAGTTCTTCAGCATCCCGGCATGTCGATGAAACTGCTCGACTACATCTCGTCTAGCTTGTGATGTAGAGGCAGACCCCCCGGAAATATGTTCAATAACTGCTTTGGGTAGCGCTTCATGGTGAAAGGGGGCCGGGGAGTCGATTAAAATCACTCCGATGACTTTCTTTCCACGTTTCTGCATTTGCCTTGCCGTCTCCATGGCGAGGACCCCGCCGAATGACCAACCTGTGTATGTGTATGAGCATTGAAAAACAAAAGGTGGTAACATGCAGCTAAATTGGTATTTTTGTACCAGTTGCACTGAATATTGGGGACTTACCTCCAAGTATCACGGGCCTCACCTCATCTAGAAGATCGGCTAATTCAATGTAAATAGACGCAAGTTCCTCTAACGTGGTAACTCTTTGCTTCTCCCCCATTTCAAGGCTATGAATACCCAGCATGTTGTGGCCCGGCACTGACAAATTCGAATACATAGAACATCGACCGCTGCCATCATGAAATAGATACAATGGGACGGCGCTTTCCATCTGCTGGCCCAGAGATACCGGGAGTACTTTGATTGGTTTGTCGTTGATCGGATTAGTATCAATATTCGTCTCATCTGGCACGCTCGATCTCGCAGTTTGCAACATATTTTCAACTTCCAGAAATGTCAATTCTGACAATTCAACTTCCTCGAGGTCAGGTACGCCCCATTTGCTCTGCATTTCATGAGTCAACTCCATAGAGCCCAGAGAATCGACGCCTAGTGATCTCAAAGAGCAGTGCTTGTCTTTGTCCGAGATTGTAAATCCAAAGACTCGTTGAAATAAATCTGTGAGATCTTCTGATTTGTATATCGAACTTGCTTTCGTGCTAACGTCGGTTACTTCCGATTCAAAGCTAAATTTTGTCTGTGGCGTATCAGTACCGTAGGCATTATTGATGGATGCCTCGATATCTTGAACGCTTCGCCAAGATGTCATCTCAAGCTCGATGTCTATCTGGGTAAACTTTTCCTGAAGGGAACTAGAAAGTTCGATCAAGAGTAGTGAGTCGATCCCCAGCTCATCAAGTGTCGCTTCAGGGGAAATTACTGTACCGGGATTCAGGCCGCAGATTTCGTGGATGATTGAACGTATACTATGCTCAGTACTAGGAGATTGGGTACCATTCATAACATTGGGGTTTGGAAGTGATGCCTCAGCAGATGGACTTTGAGGCCGGCCAAATTTCGCTTGCGACTTTAGGGAGCCTTTCCCTTGGTCATTCTGTGACGAATTCGACAATCGAGACAAGTAGGCCTCGAAAGGCCTGAGCGCCACCTTTTTGAAAGCCATTCCCTCGGCCCAAGATATAATGTCGCCCTGGCTGTTCAAAACATATGATTCAGCAATCACAGAATTATTGAAGTGGACCAAGCTACAGTAGATTTCCAAGTCTTGACCCTGTATGCCGATAGTATCAGTTGGCAGAACCAGCCGGTCTATCTTGAAACATATGTAAGCAGAATCCGAGTCGGCCTTAAAATTAGCCACGAACCCAGGGGCGTGTAGTAAGGTGTCAACGAAAGCCGGATGGCTAACAAAGACCTCTTTCGATTCAGAGTAAGGCACATGAAATACGCCCTTGGCTTCTAAGCCCGAATTTTCGATCTTAAGATGCCTCAAAGTCTTCAAGGGCGATGAGTATGCAACTACCCGAGGAAAGATGACCTTGTAAATTGTATCGGATGAAAACATATCAGATGGAGTTGTTTGGGGCGAATATGTTCTCATCTGTCGTTGTACGTACGCCGTTTTTCTGGCCAGCAATTCTTTGGTTTTGGAGTCGGGAATGATCGGGATGGTCCCAGTGCAGTGAGATCCATCAGCTGGCGATGAAGACATGAACAGCGCCGCAGAATCTTTTGGTTGCACAAAGGTCATGGAGATCTTTCTAGAAGCTTCACTTTCGTTACGAGACAAGACCAAGGGCTTCGAGAACTCAACACTTTCAAGAAAGTGCATTGATCCACCGTGAGGTCCTCTTTCCAGGCTGAATGCTTCTAGGGCAAGCTCAAGGTGCACCGAAGCTGGACAAAGAGCCACCCCGCCCAATTTGTGTGCCTCGATGAATGGAGTCATGGCAGCAATGTCGGATAGAAATTCGGCTTTCGAGACGTCCTTGTGAATGACACTAGCAAGGAAATGATAACGCGGTTTCCTGTCAGCATTCTTTTGGTTAGTCTCATGAGATGTGTCCTGTTCAGGTTGTAATTGTTCCTTGTAAGGAACGATAAATGTGTTGCTCTGGTCCAAGGGATAATGAGGCAGGCAATCAATAAATCTCGAGTCAGTACCTGCATAAACACCTCTCCAGTTTATCGCAGTGGGCAGGAAGTACAATGCTTGAAGAGCTTTATTGATTGTAACCCAAGATGACTCCTTCGGGCTCAGCGATGGTATCAGTAGAGCACGATCGGAGGGGAAGAGCCATCTAAGGTTCGAGATTGCTAGGAATTTCCTGTTAGCTACGTGCAACTATCACTAGTGAAAGATAATTGACTTACTCGCTGAACTTGGTCCGATCTCTAAGAATGTTAGATTCTCCTCCGGGTAGGTTTGAGCAACGTTCTCTGCGAGCTTGCAAAACTCTATAGGCTTTCGAGCTTGTTCGGCAAAGTAATCGACAGGAATCTTCTCATCCAAAGAAAGAATTTTACCATAAAGAGTGGATCCGACGGAGTAAACAGGGGAATGTAGCTGCACAGAAGATAACGTCTTACGGAAGTCGTCCAACATCGGATCCATCGCCGTGGAATGAAAACCGAATGGCACTTTGAGTTTTGTCGCTTTGGCCTTGATGTTTTGGCACACTAGTTTCAGCTCATCCAATGCGACAAGAGGACCAGCTACAACGACATCATTTGGGCTATTGAGACATACAATACTCAATTGACTGAATGAATTATTGGCATTGATTAGATCTTGTACTGCCTCGGGTGATATATGGCAAGCTAGCATTCCGGAATACTCTATTTGGCAGAAACGACTCATGAGCCGAGCCCGCCGTGCAACCAAGAGTAAGGCATCGGACATGCTAAGAATACCGGCTGTTGCGAAGGCGGCATACTCTCCTAGACTTGGAATTTGTTAACAATTGCACCATGGGAAGGTCAGTTCAACTCACCTATGTCCCAGCACAAGCTCAGGGATCACACCCCAAGACATCCATGTCTGCGCAAGGGCATACTCGAGGACAAAACCAGCGCAATGAGAAATAATTATTTGGTTGGTTTGGTCGTCAGGATCAGACATGAGTTTGTTCTGGTCGCTTGAGAGGTAGGGCGAAACCAACGGGAATTTATTCTTCGAGAGCAATTCGTCACATTTGAAGACAATGGACTTGTAAACGGGACTAGTTTGCAGCAGTTCCGCGCCCATTCCAGGATGCATAGCCCCCTGGCCCGAAAAAACGTAAGCCATCTTTCTCTTGGCGGGCTTTATAGATGTCTGAATTGTTTGCGTCTGACGGAGCTGAGCTGACAAGTCATGCAAGGTTTTGCCAGTGACTGACACGCGATAGGGAGTGTACTCTGTTCGACGTGCATTCGCTGAATAGCAGAGACTGTATGGGTCCAAGTCGCTTCTGGGTGCGTCTATCAGCAAAATCAATTGCTTTTTCAGGTACTCCAGTGCTTCTGTAGATTTGGCACTTATATTCAGGATGTGTGAAGAACGAGGGGCCATCATCATATTGTCTCGAGATTTTATTTCTTGCGGCTCTTCGAGAATTAGTGCCGCATTTGAACCGGCCGCACCGAAATTATTTAACAGAGCGATTCGGCGAGAATGTTTTCCAAGAGTCCAATGCGATAGCTTTCTCGGAACGACCATGAAGTCATTCGGTTTGAACCCTAAGCGAGGATTGATTTTTGTGAGAGAGGCTTGGAATGGGATTTGTTGGTTCTTCATCTCCAAGATGATCTTTGCAAGTCCAGCAACCCCGGATGCAGCTTCAGCGTGGCCCATATTTCCTTTAACTGAACTGATATACAATGGGTTTTCCGAAGATCGATTGGGTTCAAAGACGGATCGTAAACTGCGCGTCTCGGCTAAATCGCCTGCTTGGGTTCCTGATTATTAAAGTTAGTGTTTAGTCAGGGGTCTTGAAAGATACAATGATATTAAATACCTGTGCCATGAGCCTCTACAACGTTGACCATTTCTGGACTCAAATTACTCTTAGTTAGCAACTTTCTGAATAAAGCGGCTTGCGTCGAGTGGTCCGGGTGCGTGATAGATTTCGACTCTCCGCATTGATTCAGCTCAGTGCCTCGAATAACACCAAGGATACGATCCTCTTCATCGATCGCGTGAGACAGAAGCTTTAGGACTACAATGCCACAGCCTTCTGAACGGCTGTACCCATCAGCAGCCTCATCGAATGGTTTGCATTGGCCACTATCGCTCAAGAAATGTGCACGGGCGAGACCAAGATACATCTTTTTTGTCAGTCACTTCTCGAATTTTCTAATTGAAAGAAAACTGTGGGTAGTACTTACATCTGGGCTTGATATAACATTGACCCCTCCCGCGAGAGCAGCGGTACATTCTTCCCTCTGGAGTGCTTTGCAAGCTTGGTGAATAGCTACCAAGGAAGACGAACAAGCCGTGTCAACAACTATTGATGGCCCCTGGAAACCAAAAGCATACGATATCTTCCCACTCAAGAAGGCTCTCAGGGTACCTGTACTGTAGTAAACATCGGGATCATCACGAAGGTTGTCTGTGTAGTCCCCTGTTGCTACACCGACAAAAACCCCAAAGGTTTCCTTTTGATAAGTTGGAGTAGATTCCGGGGCGTAACCCCCATCTTCTAGTGCATGAAGAGACTCGCGTAAAAGGAGTCGTTGCTGAGGATCCATCGATTTGGCTTCTCGCGGAGAGATATTCCAAAAGGTGGGGTCGAATCCGAAAGGGTTCTTTATGAAATTGCCATGTTTTACCGACATCGACCTTGAATCACCCTTTCCACGTTCTCGTTCGCGGTAATAGTAGGATCTATCAAATCTAGTTGATGGTATCTGAATGAATTGTTAGCTAAGTGATCATAGAATATATAGAAGATTGAAGCACGGACTTCCGAAACCGTATTGACGCCAGTTTTCAACGATTCCCAGAATTCCGTCGCGCTATCTCCGATAGGGAAGTTAACGGACATGCCAACGATGGCGATGTCACCCGAACTCGCGACCTGCACATGCTGACGTGAACTATTAGTAGTCATCTCAATTTTCTGGCTCAATTTTATTCCGAGGGATGGGAGGCGAAGAGATGAAGTGTTAGGACCAAATAGTACCACGCGAAGCTGTTGAGTCGTGGTTTTAGTGAGAACCGTCGAGTTTAGACGGTCCCAATTCTCCTTCCAGCTGATTGTGTCGACCAACATGCTTCGAAGTACACTTTTGAGCAACGGTTCGCTATTGCTAAGCATCCTTGGATCGATCCCCGTTGAACTGATAGGAATTTGAAGTAGATCCCAAGTGGGGAACGATATTTGTCTTCTTCGCGCATCTTCAAGAAGTGATGATACTGTTTCCTCTGCCGCTTGCCCGCCATGATAATAGCCATGTACATGAGGGAAGTGGGCCGACACTGTTGGCGATGAGAGCTCTTCCTTGAGGTTTTGCAATGCTCTTGGGTTGCCGACAAGAGAAATCACATCCTTTGAAAATATAACCGAGATTCGAATTGAAGGAATGGGAAACTAGACTGAGATCAGCTTCCAAAAAACAAGAGCTCGATCTCAGAAAGAGGGGCGTTCTTTGAAGAACGGCTTGCCAATAATGAGCAAGACGGCCGAGGACAATTCAAAATATTGTCCGAGAGCACTTAGAAGAATTGAGAAATCGGTTTCCTGATTCTTCTAACCGCTCTCGCGCAACACTTTGAATTGCTCAAGGGCTTCCGATGCGGATAAAGGGATGTTGTGTACTCAGAAGGAAAGCTCTGAATCTTACCTGGCTGCTGTTAAACTTAGAAACAATCTCTTGCAGTTGTTCGACAGAGGAGCCCTTGATGGTGAGACACCACGTCCCATCTGTTGCTTGAGGTCCTGTATTTCTACAGAATAAAGCAGTCCTTATACCGATCCAGAAAGCGAGGCGAAACCCATCCACGGCGGAGTTGAAAAGTTCTGCCGATATTCCAAATGATGGAAACGATGCTGCTAAAATCGCAGGTAGCATGCCACTACAAACTCCCCCTACCTCAACGAAGGCCCCATGACTTGGTTCGGAAAGGTATAGAAAAAGGTCCAAAACCTGGTGCAAATATATAGTGGAAGACTCTAGTACAGGATTGGATTGATAGGCTGCTATTGGCGAGAGTAATTTCTCTGGCTCGTCGAAATCTTGAAGAACGGTCGCCCACGGTCCAATTGCTTTCTCTTCGTGTGGGGAGAGAGCCTGCACCTCGGCGTGGAAGGCCTGAAGACAACGCTGGAGAAATATTTCTAGTGTTCTTCTTGTTTCGGAGTTTGTGTTTTCGAGGTACTTCAGTGAGCCGGTTGCCATGTGGGCGTTCGAACCCTGGCTCGCAAAGAGAAGTACATCCGAGGATGACGAGCGAGTTGCTGGTTGAACCATCGCGTCAGAAAATGTTGAATACTGCCAGTGAAACGACGTTCCTGCTACAAGTATCGTTCTGAGGCTTCAAATATAACGATATTACGTTCAATCAAGAAACAAGCCCTTGCCAACAATGCCATCCTTGTTTCCTTCCTCGGGCCTGAGTAATTGTAAGCCCAGAGCGGCAAGCCCGGGCTTTGTACTCCGGTCCAGTTGAGGAACTATCCAACCGCGATTAGTGCTTCATAATCATATACATTTCTCTGGCGGGCTCACCCTCCTGTGTAATAATAAGCTTGAAAGCTATCAAATCCTTTTCTCTTTTCTCCAACCCCTTTTTGGTAGTCTTGACTCGACATCCCACTCTCACACCTTTGAACCCGAGGCCGGCAGTACAAGTATGGGTTCAAATTCCGTGAGAGCCTTCCAGAGGCCAAAACTTTCTTTATATGCAGAGGATAACTTCGATGGAGCCACTTCTCTTCCAGAATTGGTCGATTTTAATGCAGAATTCAATCCAAACCACCCTTTCTGCAAGCAGGCCGAGGTTGTTGGCCGGAAAGAGGAAGAAGATGTGTACCAAATCCGCGACATTACAATGAAGGAGATGAAACTAGGTATCGATGGTTGCGTTTCCTGGATTAGCAGCGCACTAGCGGATTCTGTACCCAAAAAGACTGGCCCAGTTGCACTGTATCTAGAAAGCGACGTTGGACTTTTTATTCACTTGGCCGCTTTGCTGAAGATGAAAATACCAGTTCGTATTCCAGTACCATAAACGATTGATTCATAGCTCATAAATGAAAACATAGGTTCTATTGTTGTCAGCAA
Source organism: Hymenoscyphus scutula (assembly GCA_001399465.1). Lineage (NCBI taxonomy): Eukaryota > Fungi > Ascomycota > Leotiomycetes > Helotiales > Helotiaceae > Hymenoscyphus > Hymenoscyphus scutula. Next base: position 23,449 of record LKTO01000496.1, on the reverse strand, counting down.
GACTGAGTCAAACCACCGTGAAGCACCTACTCCTGACGACAAAAGCCCGCAGCATGCTGGTCTCCCCACGAACGAAGCGGTCTTTGGGGCCGGAGTTCAACGCCGTTATGACAATTGAAGTTGTCAACTATGCTTTCTTTCTGGATGATGTGCCCACAGGCTCCAAGACAGCTCGGCATGGCGAAGGGAAAGAGGTACCCGAAGACACCAATCAGTATCCCTTGATCTTGCATTCATCTGGGACTACTGGTATGCCGAAGCCCATTCCTGTCAGTGGTAGATATATTATCGTTTACGCCGCTTGCCATGAATTCCCCGAGGATATGACAATTGACTGGGCCAACATGTCAACATTACCACTCTATCATGGGTTTGGTCTGCTCGCTCCATGCTTGAGTCTGTCAGTGGGTATGACATGCTGCTTTCCGCCTTCGTCACTCATCCCAGCGGCGTATTCAACGATCAAGTTGCTCCAAGAGCTCCCAGCAGGCTCACTGATGACGGTACCAAGCATCATGGATGATATGCTAGGGCGAGAAGAAGATTTAACAAGCCTCAAGTTCGTGGCTATCGGCGGCGGCCAACTCAACCCCGACACGGCTATCGCGATGGCAGAGAAGAGTGTCCCGCTTTTGAACCACTATGGTGTTACCGAGATCGGAGCTCTCGCACCGATTTTTTGCCCCGGCATAGATTACGACTGGCACTATTTGCGCATTCGAACCGACCTTGGGTTGAGGCTTGAAGCTATCGACAAAGAAGAGGCTGCAGGCGACAGCCATCCAGGCCAAGGCCCATCCAGATTCAAGCTAGTCGGTTTTCCAGTCGACTCGTCTGAGAGGTTCGAGATACAAGACGAGATGGAAACAAGACCAAACGTGAACCGCGTTGAGATCAAGCTTCTCGGGCGCCGCGATGATATGATAGCGTTGAAAACTGGGGAGAAGGTTCTTGCCCGTCGCCTAGAAGACCTTTTGAACTCGGACCTCCATATCAAAACCAGCGTTTGCCTTGGTCAGGGTTACCTGGAAGTGGTTGTTTTGATTGAGCCTTCCTCATCCTTGCCGCTTGACCATGACGAAGCTGTGGATCATGTATGGGCATTGATAAAAGCGGTTAATCCGCAACTTGACCAACATGCTCGCGTTTCATCAAAAACAGCTATCATATTGAAGCCCAAAGAGAAGGTTATACCACGTTCGGACAAGGGATCTATCATGCGGCGAGAGACACACGATGTCTTCAAGGAAGAGATTGAAGCCGCGTACGCGGCATTAGGGCTTGATTCTCTAGGGTTGGTCGAGTTTTCATTAGATGCTCGGAGTATAGAAAGTAGTATCCAGGAGATGGCCCATGCAGTTTTAGGAGGCAAGAAGCAATCTGGTGCCAGCAGTCATGGGAACGGACATATGACTGATGACGACTTCTTCGAAGGGGGTATGGATTCTCTGCAAGCCGTACGATTGGCAAGGTATCTGGATGCTGCGGTCCGAAGAGTAGTTTCGTGGAAGCCAGAGCCTGAGGGGGAGACAATGAAGGGCATCTCCGCTGAATTCATCTACAGGTACCCCTCCGTTCGGCTGCTCTCGGCTGTGTTGTCCCGCCAACTTTGGGGCGGCGAAGCGGGAAAAGAAGCGAAAGAGGGACAGTTGGACCATCAAGCAGAGATATCCAAACTACTGGACGAAGCGACCAAAGCCATGGATGCAGATTCACCTGGGGATGAATCGGAGCAGGTGGCAGGTGAACGCCAGGTTATCCTTCTCACTGGATCCACGGGAAGTTTGGGAGCTCAAGTTCTCGGTCTTCTTGCTCACGATAAGCGGGTAGGGAGGATTATCTGTGTGAATAGAAAAAGTAAGCCAGCAGAAAATGATCAGCAAAAGTATGACATAGCCGAAGAGAACGCAGAAGCGGAAGCAGAAGCACGACAGCGTAGAATCTTGTCGGAAGCTGGGATACATCTCACTGCGAGCGCGTGGTCGAAGATCCATCTTCTGCATGGCCCACTGGGAACTCACTTTGACCAACTCGCTCATTCCATCACTCACATCATCCACCTTGCATGGCCGATGGACTTTAAGCGAGGAGTCCAAAGCTTCACCCCGCACATAAATGCGCTGGGAGAGCTGATCAAACTTGCGCGCGCTGCCTCTCGCTATCGTTTGGATCGAGGGAAAGTTCGACTGCTATTCTCTTCGTCGATTGCAGTGATCCGTTATTTTGGTGGAGATACAGCAAGAACACGGGAGGTGATGGTTCCCGAGAAGATACTGCCAGAAGCAAGATTAATGGCGATGGGGTACGCCGAAGCGAAGTGGATTTGCGAACAGATGTTGGATTTTGCGAAAGAACGGTACGGCGTGGAGATTGAACCTATCACCGTTCGAGTCGGCCAATTGAGTGGGGCGGCGGGACGGGGCGGGTCATGGAAGGCGGCGGAACACATCCCCGCCCTGCTAAGAGCCTCTCAGGTGCTTGCTACGTTTCCTGACTTGAAAGGGGTAAGCTTATTCTCACTACACCCTTCCTCCCAAACACTCCAATTGTATCTGCCTAGCCAGCTCGTTTTTCCAATTACTTAGGGTAAAGTAAAGTATTTACCCTAAATACTTATTATTAACCCAGATCCATCACCGGTGGTCCTGAAACGTTGGAACAATAAGCTCAAATAGGCAGGTACAAACCTGACCGCTTTTTCTGTGTTACTGCAGGTGGTATTCAATACCTGACACTGACAACACCTCCAGACAATGTCATGGCTGCCCGTCGACATTGCCGCGAAATGCCTCCTCGAAATCCTCTTCCAACCTGGTGCTATCCACTCTCAGGTCGTGCACCTCGAAAACCCAGTCCGCCAATCTATGCACGACTTCGTCGTCATTGCCTCTCGAGAGCTTGGGGTCAGAAACATAGTACCTTATACCCAGTGGCTAGATCTAGCCGATAAAGCTGCGTGTTTCGATTCTCTGCTTGGCTTCTTCCGGAAGGATTTCCTAGCTATGGCGAGTGGGGAGTTGGTTCTCGATACCCAGCAGAGTCGGACAGTTTCGAGAACTCTAAGAGGAACATCTGCCGTAGGTAGAGATCTCATCGTCGATTATATCAATCAATGGAGAGAGGCCGGTTTCTTGAAGTAGGTAATCCTTTTCAATTCCTGGTATGAAAAAGCAAGTCAAATTGGATCAAGTCCCCGCCCATTACCCGTCTACCAAGCAATTTTGCAAATTGGAAAGTTACTGTACATGTATTTTGCAAGGGTAACTTTAATTTACAGTTTATCTGTTTTCTCATTTTATTGACAAGATCACATCTTTACCTACAGAAGGAGGAGGTGTCACGATCCCTGTCTTGGAGTTGATCAAACCACATGCAAAGTAAATTGGAAGATACCCTGATAACTACAGTACAGTGGGTACCCATGCATCCGTCTTAATCCCCCACGAGTCTGCACTACCAAATCTCCAATCTCGGGTGTTTTTCTCCAGTAAATGGTTCCAAAGTTGAAACTCGAAATGGAAGTGTACACCCCACGTTTGGGTAGTATTGTATCTTCCTTCAATGCAAATAATAGATAAGAGCATAGCGCTCGCATCAAGTGATTGGATCATGCGAGTACGCCGTGTATGCGAGTATGTGGTGTAGCAATCAGCCACATACCGCTTCTAATGCTTGTTGCGTACGCTGACGCCGAGCAATCAGGTTACGTTGTAAAAACCCGATTACCGCTTCCACTCGATTATAGTTGATTCCTATTGTCCGAGCGCGCCATACAAAATTCGACGGTGCACCGTCGTACTGAACGTTTTGTGGGCTTACAGGGTATTTTTGGTGGTTACGCTTTGAATGGCGGAATCGACTATACTGAAGTAGAAGCGGTAACGTCAGTCGGCCTTGAGTGGTAGTATTTTGCGAGCAGTGTACTACGTATAAGTTATCCCTCAACTGCCATCAGGATCAAAGTGGGACGCCAAGGCTCTAGCGAACTAATAGATATATTCAATGTCATTGATGCCTTATAAAGCACTTCTTTAACATGTACAGTTGCTGTCAGAATATAGTGAAACCTTAGTATAGTATCTGCCTACTAGTTATTAGACTATTTATCAACTTTTTATAATTTTACTATTGATCTACGCTCAATGCGACTTCTTATAGTTTGTCGATTCCTCAGGCACCAACTTTGATCCTGATGACAGTTGAGGGATATGAGTGGCCACTGATACTCGATTTTGCCTCTCATATGCTTAGTGCACCTTCCTCGCTGTTACGTGCATAGGCAGGGTACAAAATTTGATGGCTAGCGAAGCAGGCCAAAGGCAAAGGAAGTAGAACTGCAGCCTTCCTACGTGAGTTCTCTGATGGTTGTTTTATCACCGCCTGGACCGGAGTAATAAGTATTGGCACAAAGCATTGCTTCATTGATGGAGGTGTAACCGGTAGTTGGAAGAACTCAGGACCAACTCACACCATTCTTCAACGTCAAACTATAATGTCGGGGCGCAGTGAACCCAACAAGTGGACAAAGTGGGAAGACAGTATCTTGGCCGAGGAAGTCATAAAGCAATGTGAGTGTGCAAACGTCATGAACATTCGTATTCTTGCAATCCTACTAACCTCCACAGCCGCTCATTTACAAGACAACCCTGATGATCTCACAGACTGGAATCGGATTGCGGCAAGGCTTCCCGGCCGTACCAATAAGGACTGTCGGAAGAGATGGGTGAATGGCGTTTGTGGAGGTCTGAAAAAAGGACCTTGGACAGAAGAAGAAGATCGAAAGATACTAGAGGCTATAGCAAAACATGGCACAAAGTGCTTAACTACCTAGAATTCAACTTGACACGATGCACAAATCTGACTAGTACGAATAGGTGGACCTTAGTTGCAAAAGAACTGGGCTCGCGCTCTGCAGATCGTAAGCAAATCTACATTTTTCTGTTACAGGTACTATACGAAGACAAATGGAATGACTAACATCCGAGAGACAGAATGTTCAAAGAGATGGCAGCATAATCTCGATCCAAAACTTGATCACAGCAAGTGGACAGCTAGCGAAGTAAGAACTCATCATCTCTTGTCTATATCAAAACCCTAATTCTTGTATAGGAAGAACTTCTCCTCCAACTGGTTGAGCAACACGGCCGAGAATGGAAGAGAATCCAGGAGGTGTACTACCCGACACGATCCAGGAATCAACTAAAGAATAAGTACACCATCTTGACCAGGGGTAAAGCTCCTGAAAATGATGGCACCCGGTCACCCATAGGCGAAAACGACGGTCCTTCTCCCCCTTCTTCACCCGCGTATCTGAACCAGGGCAGAATTGCAAGTTCGACAAACCATTTCGACTTTATTGGCAGTCCTCCAACAGGTGATCATTTCGACCTTTCGCATAACATGTTCGATGTTTCGTATGACCTTCCGGAACAAGAACCGGACTTTGACTGCATAGTGGCCGACTTCACAGACTTTCCAACTGAGGATACCTCAATCTCCTTCTCCCCTTCCTCTTGGGAGGCAGACAAAATGATTTCCGTACCGGGAGGGGATTCTATGATAGGCACATGCGATATTGAGGGGATTTCTGGGACTGAAGGGGTATTTCTGGATAGTGATTTAAGCAATTCTGCCCAGCTGAATTGGGAGCTAGGCCGCGAGCCCGGGAAAGGACAAGTTCTACCTCCTGGGTACAAGCTGGATATGACATGGAGTACTCAGCCAGTCTGTATTAGAAGTGTGACAATGCGAATAGAGGGGTGTGATGCAGAGGGATTGAAGGAACTGATTGAAACATCAAAGAAAATCAAAGGGCAGATTGAGATGGAGGTAAAATTTTGATTGGAGTTTGCCGCCAGAGTAAGACACTCTAGAGTAGACAAGACGGAGTTGGTTCTAGACTTAGCACGAGATCCATTCTTTACATATATTCCTCAGTGCATGTGTGTCAATTTTCCAAAAGCCTTAGGGAATCACGCGTAAAGACGAGTAAGGATAGTGATTAGTTAGTTCTGTAACTTGTGTTATTCTTGCAGAGAGCCAAATTTTCGAGAGATTAAGCGAGAAACCATGGATTCGCCGTGTTAATTGCTTAAGCAGCTTCAAAAAATAATGATAAATCTAAACAATCCTGCAATTGTTGTTCACGATGCCTTACATCAAGGTGCTTTCGGGTAATACCATCTCTACTAGCCCAACCTGGCTTCGACAGACCCAGATCTTGTGCAACTTCAAGCCAGCAAGCTCAGCTAGTACACGAAACTCGGCTGGCTTTCGCTCGATGCCATTGATGATGGACATCATGGCAAGATCTCGCTGGTGCGAGTATCTTGTGTAGTATCCCCAATTGGCGAGAAGCGGAGCAGGGGCGGGTGCTACCTGTATGGTGTTGAAAAAGAAATTAGCGATTTTTTCTTACTATCAACTACCACTTTAATAGACGTGGAGTGGAGTTGAGGGGGAAACGGCCGACAAGCAGAATAGCGGGGCAGGCTAGAACTCACCTCTTCACTACCCAACGTCGTGTTCATCACCTGGTCACAGATCAAGACGCGTGAGTTCTTGCCCATACTACGCTTGACTGCTGACAGAATAGCGACGCAATAATCGTCGGACCAGTTGTGCAAGATGTATCGCAACCAGTACACATCCGCCCCCTCGATGGGATTGGTATTGAAAAAGTCGTGATGCACGAACCGAACCCGACCAGCTTCAAGTGCAGCTGCGTTCTCCTTGGGCCAAATCTCCGTCTCTGCCTGTTTCAAAACGGGAGCTCGATCTTGGACGACGAAGTTGAGTTCGGGGAACAGGTGCGACAATTGCAAACAGAAGCCACCAACGCCTCCGCCAACGTCAACCACGGTTGCTTTCCCAAGAGAGGCCCATGGGAAGTCATATAAATGTGCCTGCCCAAAGACTCGCCCTCCTCCCAGCATAGCCTTTCCGAAAATCCCATGTTCAGGTCTCGAAAGTTGCTCGTCTGGCTTTTTGTCCTCTCCTGCTGACTTTCGAACTAGACCGAAGGATCCGGGGTATGCACCACTCCGGGAATCGAGATCTTTCGCAGCAATGGTCTCCTCGAGCCATTCCCATCTCGTCTGGGTCGTGCTCAGAGCGTCCTGCCATGGAGTACAGGCCACATCATAGGATGCTCCCCGATCGGAATTCGTCAAGAAGGAAGGGAGGTAGTCGGAGGCACTGTAAATATCAAGACCACTGGTGTGTTGGGTGTTGTGATTAGCCTACTTCTCGTTCCCGACGCCGACTTCCTAGGAAACCTGAAAGTTACCCAAAACCAAAGAAAGCTGGTGTGCAACATACAACATCAGAATATAGGCACGAAGGGGCTCATTGCCAACCAGGGCCTCGGTAATGCGATTGTTTGCAAAAACATCTGGCTGGACCTCTTTGAAGAGATGAACAGAGCAGAGGCATCGCAGAACTCTCCCTGGACGCATCACATCAGCTGACTGTATGAGTACAGTAGGGTTAACCACCCCTCAATGGGAATGGACATTCCCATCCACGTCCACGTCCACATCCGCGGTCCCTCGATCGTACCTAGTTTCTTCGCTTCAATGCCCGTCTCGACGGCAAGCTTTTCAAGAGGAATTCCCTTCTCGCCCTCCTTCGCCAGGATATCCGGAATGCGCTGGTCTGTGGCAATGTGCAGAGCCCGCGCCTCAAAATACTGCGATGAAACCTCGAGCAGGCGACCACTTGGGTCACTAAACAGCTCCGTCAGCGACCCCGCGGCCGCCAAAATAGTCCTCTGAGCATAAAAACACTCTTGGGATGGCAGTGATTCTTCCTTCTTGAGACCACCATGTTCTACATAGCTCACGATAGAGCTTTGGATGAGGGCACCCAGCTGCACCAGTTGAAACAGAGTCGCGTTGCTTGCTGGCATGTTCTTTGGTGATTCCTACAGTAGGTATGATTCGATGCGATGACAACAATCCGCATACCGACATGCGAGGAATCTTCCTCTTTTGTTATACCCCTGCCATCCACCAGAGTAACCTGTCCAAGACCAGAGTATGCTGTCCAGAGTGAGTGGAGTATGGACCAGAGTACATCATTCCTAGTCCCCGGGGTGGACATGCGTGAAAAGACACAGAGCAGGCCCGCTGATCCTGATCCTAAGTGTAAGTTTGGATATGCACAATGGCCAAAGCAATTCCTCCCTATACCTTTCAGAACGGATTCAAGCAGCCCAGTAGTGAGACTCCTTGGCTCTTTGCCTTGGATGACACTTCGGACAACGGAGATCCCCAAGAATACATCCCACCCCCATCCAAGGAATTGGTCACTTCCTCATTGCATAACTCGGTGGGCATCAATATTGCTCGTACTTGGCCAACACTGTACGATGGAACCAATAATCCACATGGCCTTCCAAACGAATGGAACCCTTCGAAGGAGGTTGACGTACTCATTGTTGGAGGTAAGCGAACAGGCTGCACAATACTTGACCTCTTGCAAAGTTCTAACTTGAAGATGAGCTGGTCCAAGCGGCCTACAGGTCGCTATGAGTCTAGTAAGACAGAAAGTCTCCTTCAGAATCATTGGTAAGTGAACAGATCCCATCCATATATGTATACATTGTATTTGATACTGTTTTGCATAGACAAGGCAGAGGGCCCTTTAACAGTTGGTCGAGCAGACGGGGTCCAACCTCGTTTCTTAGAAACAGCTGCGTTGTGGGGAATAGCGGACGAGATCAGTGAGGAGGGCCCCCTCATAGAACGGACCGCCATTTATAAGGACGGCAAGAAACTCCTTTTCAACAATTCCCACCAGTGCGATTCGCGGTACCGTGGTCTACACATCATCACCCAAGGTCAGCTTGAGCGAATCTACATTCGCGACCTTGCAAGACACGGTGTTATCGTCGAACGAAGCTCTGTCCTCAACAGTTATGCCTTTAACTCTTCCAGTATGGTGGAAGCGACAATTCTCAATGAACGCACTGGACAGGAAGATCGTGTCCGAGCCAAATTTCTTGTAGGGAGTGATGGAGCCGCAAGTATGATTCGAAAACAACTGAAAATTCCATTTGATGGAGTGAGTACCGATATCTATTGGGGCATCATGGACTGCGTTTACAAGTCCGACTATCCCCACGCATGGGTCTTTGGGTAGGTTGAAGCTTTATGAAAAATAAAAACTAGGTGGACTCGCTAACTCTCATAGCACTGTTATAAGCTCCACTCATGGCGGATGTGTAATAATTCCCAGAGAGGACGGATACATTCGGTAGGCCTTCTTCAAGTCCATTGAGTGACGTATGAAACTTACGTATAAATGCTCTAGCTTATACACACAGTTGGACGTTTCTGCCACCGGATCCATTGCCGTATCTCGACAGGCTTCAGATCCATCTTTCAATGAGTCTGGAGGGCAGGTGGACATCCATTCTGTCACCCCCGAAGAAGTCTTAGAGCAAGCTAACCGAATTTTTGCACCATACAAACTGAGTTTCGCAGCACCCCTCAGTTGGTTTGCGGTCTGGAAAAGTATTCAGCCCTAAACTGTATCCAATATTTAGTTTAAAGCTAATTGTGTCGTATCGTAGTCTCGGAGCGGGTGGCACGCACCTATTCATCCCCAGACATGACCACTCATCTTGTTGGCGATGCCGCGTAAGTCAACCCAACCCTTTTACTCGAAAAAACGCTAATTTACTTTTGGCAGCCATGTGCACAGTGTTATGGGGGCTTTCGGATTGAATGCGTCCATACTCGACAGTGCCAATCTTGCCTGGAAGCTCGGGATGGTGGCAAAAGGGGAAGCTAAGCGAGAGATCTTACTCCCAACCTACAGCGAAGAGCGTCGTAGCCACGGAGTACGCATCATCGAGACGTCTGGGAGATACTTACGATTCGTATGCGGTTCCGACATGCCGTTGCCCAACCTAAGAGATGTAGCAGCCTTGGACCAAGCCGATAGCGAAGGACTGGAACCCAACGGATACAACAATAAGGAAACTCCACCACAAGAAGAACAAGATGATCTCGCCTTCCTAGCATCGTTTTTCAAAGCAAATGGTCCCTTCTTACTTGGTGTCGACTGTCCTTACTCCAACTCCATCCTCACACCTTCCCAACAGCCCCCTACTGATGGACTCTCTCTCCGAGTCAACAACGGCGTCCGAGCACCCAACCCACGAATCTGCTTTTCAACCACCAAAACCGGCTACCTCTATGACCAATTCGCCGGCCCACCCCGTTTTCACATCGTGCTCTTTCTCTCCTCTCTCAGCGGCAAGGCAGTCAGAAACAATGCTCTCAAATTTACCCAAAGCCTGTCAAAATGGTACCACCGCTTCGGAGGACGGGACCGTTTCAACCTCGTGGTTGTGCTTAAGTGTTTGCCCTTCGAGCTGGAGCGGAAGAAGAGCGAGATGGGGGAGGAAGCAGCGCCGTTGTGGCGAGAGGCGACAGTGGTTTTTGATGATCGGGCGCCAGATGAGGATGCGCATTCGTGTTGGGGGGCGAATCATGGGACTGGAGGGGTGGCCGTTGTGAGACCTGATCTTTGGGTTGGGCTTACTTGTGCGCCAGGAGAGACTGGCGTGCTTTTGAGATATTTTGATGGATTCCTCCTAGAGGGGACCCCTAATGTGTAGTTCGGTACCCAGGAGTCGTCGTGTTGTACGTGCACCTCGCTTCGGGGTCAGCTGAGATAAAAAATCTCTCCCCTCCAAGTGTAAAATCTACAGTCATGTAAGTGCACCTAAAATTCAAGAAAACTGGGGCTTCTGAGGTTCAATTACTTGGAGGTGATTTTTTCCAGGAGGCGCAACCTCACTTTAGAAGATGCAGTCCCATTTAAAGAGCTGAAAAGTGGAGGAAAAGTGTGGACATTTTGACTTTCGAGTTCAAACTTGGACGAGATACTTGGTGCTTAGTTTCAAAAGTGATCTAGCATCTCTATCAGCTAGTAACCACATCGTTTAAGAGTGCAATCAATGGGCAGATCTTATCATCAACCGAGTAAGTAAATTAGAGAGCAAAAAATGAAAAACATACAACAGCAGGTATTCGCTGGTGGTCACCCACCCAACTACTAATCTGCCGATCTGAGGCTTGTGTATGGCAGAGCGGACGGGATGCCCAATTCTCCTCAGTCTATGGTCGTATGTAGAAGTATTTAGCTTATTCAGAAAGTCATATTTTTTTCTCTAGAGGGGGATACAGACCTTCCCATCTTGGGTGCGTTTGAGTTTGAGTCGATTCCTGTATCTCACTCTCTAATTACTTATCACTAGTTCTTCCAACATGCCCTTGGAAAATAGATGAATCCTCATTCCCAAGTCATCTCTATCAAAACTCCTAAATTTCCCAAAGACTAAATCCTGTCCTTGACCTGTTTTTTTCTTGTATTTTCAACCCCGTCTAGTGTTTCTTACTTCTCAAGTTGCCGGTAGAAACCCAGCTTCAGTCAAAGGCCAGACGCGGACAATCTATGTGGAGGGTACCCAAAGAAAAACCAGCCAAAAAAACTTGCGGGATTTTGGAGACCCCAAAGTAAATTGGAATTTAGTGCAAGTGGAGTTATATTGTAGCATGAACCACAGCGTAGGACGTGCACAATCCTCAAAATAGTTCGTCGGAATTGGTGGATCTGCTTACCCACTTCCCGTCCCCCGTGCGTTTTTTTCTTTTTTTTCCGGATGGATTTGCCTTTTGAGTTTGAGCATGTGAAGGGATGGGATAGGATATGAGCGGAGTAAAGGTCCTTTCTAGAAGAGGGATGGATATCTTTGAGGTGTTGGATTTCTAACTTTGACCTCTTTTGGATGGCTGGGATTTCAGCCTTTAGCATGCATTTCATGGCGAGTTCCAGTGAGGCAAAATGCGTCCTACAATATACGAAGAATGAAGAAGCTGGGCAAATGGTCCTAATCTATGGACACTCTGTGAGTAAAGCTTTTGGATCCAGCGGGTTTGGGGACTTTTTGAGACCGAGATGTCCTATCGTACGTTACCTTTCTGAAAAGTATTATACTGTAATTATTCCGGAAGCTTTTCTGGAATTGTATTCCACTTATCATAACGTACTTTAGTAGAAGCAGGGGTTTCACAGACGTAGTAGAAAAAATCCTCGATCAAAATGCCGCAGAATCGATCGAAGTAGCCAAAGTCGTCAGCTCATTCAGTATGAAGTGCTCAACGATGGCACGGACATGCTGCCCAACGCATGGCTCGTGGGTTCATGAGGGTATTCATAATCTTGGCAGGTGGTATTCAGATGCAACACACTTGAGACGGTGTAAGATAGTGACAGACAAATGACATTTCTCATAGTGATTGTCCTACCACAAGAGGGTGATTGGAAGAGAAGACGGGTTGACAAATTTGAAGGAAAATCCAGAGTCTCCACATAGGTTGTTTCTACACACCTACGATAAAAAACCCCCATTCCTTCAAAGCGTGCCATAACCTCGTACTCGTAGAGCATGTGAATTGACATATGTCTGTGGTTGTTTATGCCCCCACGCGCGCCCCCAAAACAATGCGTGTCACTTGCTCTCACCCAAACTAAGCGAAGGCAAAAAGAGAAGGCAAGCCGAGGGTTAGTTACACTGTGGCGGAAATGACTCGCCGCCTCAACGTTCAACGTCCTCTCACCTCCCCAAACGTCTATTTTAATCAACCCACAATTTGATAACCATCGAGCAATCAAGTGCCATCATCTCCAACACCGTTGATAAGGCATCTCACTGGCGCTTCCATGTGAGAGCAAAACAACCGCATTGCCACCTCGCGACAATACGAGTAGCCACGCAAGTTACAAACCGAAAAATGGGTTCACGGCAAGTCTCGACTCTTGAGTCTTGACGCGCTCTAGACTGTGGATGTCGCGAGAGAGAGCCACGGAAAGCACACCGACATGCCTGCTCTTCCAGCTCTGGTCATGGGTAATCGAGGTTCAAAATCAAAACGATCTCCGCCCGGCATTGTGGTCCGTCGTTGACCTCGTGGTTCGTCCCCCTCTCCGACTCCTCTCCCCTGTGCAGAGGATGGACGAGTGGCTCTCGACCTCCAATTGCAACTCAACACAGATAGGAAACAACGGCGGGCTCGGTGCAATTCTGCTGCAAGTCGCATCTCACATCTCCCTTCATCGACGAACTAGGCCGGAAACAAGAGCTGTGACTTCTACGAGCTCCGTTTCGTGCCCCTTTTTCACCCATGGTAGTTGAGGCTCCATTTCTTCTGCCGCAGCTTCGTGGTCTGGACATCGTCTGAAAAATCTTGGTTGTGCTACTTTATCGCTATAGATCCGTGGCCGAAACTTTTCATACCCACAATACCCTCAGCAGACGCTGACCCACTGGGATTGTAGTTGATATCTCCTCTCTTGGATGGCATTCTTCCGCAGATCCAATGGCACAAAGCAGAACGCACTATTGGCGACAAAGATAATGCAGCAAAGTGGGAGGCACAGGGTTGAAAGTGCCACGAGAACAGAGAAACATGAGACTATCTACACACTACTGCGTACCATGTGGGCGTCGAGTAGCTTGCCTTGAAGAAGAGCCAACAAGAAGGATGCAAAAGGGGCTGGCTAGCAAGGCAACGTAAGTACCTAGTGCAACCTCATGGTTGTGTTGATAGACCGCACTTTCCTTGTCACTTTTTTCTCCGTCATTATGGACCTCCTCCTCTTCGCGCCTGACTCTTGGACCCGCGCAGCTACCAACTAATTAGGTGCCTATGAACCATATATCATGTCCCCCCGGCCCTACCGGATGTGAACCGAAATCTTTTTATTTGGAAACTTCCATTTCTATTGCACGGAGCAGCTAGTGCACTGAGTCGTCGTTGAGGAGCTTTACCAGCAATTTGGCTCGACTACATCTCTTTGCGCCCGCCCTCCAAGCAACGCCCTTCTTTTCCTTCTTATTGAGCAACGAGTCAATTCCCACCTTTGCGGCGACTTTTCGCACCCGAGGGTTTCCCTCTCTTCTGGAGAATTTTTTCTCTCAATTTTTGCCTCCTTTTTTTGCCAGTACTTTTACTATTTCTTCTTCGCATCAAAACCCAGCCGTCACACCATTCCTTCAAAAAGAGAAAAAAATATAGGTGTTTTATCGGACCTATTCCTTATCCAAGTGGTGGCAACAGCACGAAAAAAGTTTCTTTCGCGGTACTTGCGACACCCTGGACCCGGATAGTACTTACAGCGTCATTTTCCCATCCCCCCCCACTTCTTTTCCGGCAGCCTGGCCAGGTACGCCAACCTGCAGCTTGCTCGTGCCCCTCCAACAAACATCACCAACCACTGATATATCCCGGCATCAGTATCCAACCATTGCCATATTCCAATCGCTTTCAGCAGGAGAGGAGCACTCATACCACCCAAGGACGAATTTTTCTTCTTCAACGTCTACCAAGCAGAATCGACTCACCATGCCGAGTGACTATCTCACGGCGAGTGAGAGCTCGCATCATCGAGGATACAGTGAGGTTTCTGCAGATAGTGCCGATTCGAGTGCGACTCCAAGTCGACCGACCAGCGCAGGAGGCACCCCACTGCAGAAGAACCCAGGCCGAGGACGAGTTCGATTCAATGCCACGAGCGAAGCAAATGATTCAGCAAACCAACGTTCCAGTTTTCCATTGCGCGACCGATCACAGTCACCAGAAGAGGTCACCCCCACGAAACCCACGAAACCCACGAAGGCAAGCCCAGTCCATTCAAGGAATAGTAGTGCTGTCAGTCTCTTGAGATTTTCTCCATCCAAAGAAAGAGTCAACCCACTCGACAACTTCGGTTCCAGCCCTGTTGTCTTCAAACCCAGACCAAGTGTGCTTAGGAATTCGAGCTATACCGCGGACCCGGAGGATGTCGACGAAGTAAACGAGAAAGCATTCTCTGCTTTGGCGGCACAAGAACGTGCCCAAAGAATTGCTTCATTGGTTGGAAGCAACTCTGCACCAACATCCAGAAGAGGGAGCTTCAACGATGACGAAGACGAGGACGATAGCATCACTGTTAGACACAATGGATACCCCGTTCGAATTGACGACATTCCCCTTATGAACATGGACGGTGTTAATGAATATGACGGACAGGCTATTGAGGATGATCAGGGCGTATCCGATAAATCAGCTCCTGTTTCGAGCAGTTCGGAAGCTCATAAGTTGGTCAGAGCCCATACAACAAAAATGCGAGGCGAGCCTTTCAAGAAACAATTGCCCGGTTTGCCTTCGGGAAACGTCACACCAAACGATGAGCAGGCCTTGAGCGAAAATTATGTTCCGAGACCAGAAGAATATCGGGGAGGAGTTCTCTCGTCTCTCTTGAAGCTGTATAACCCAGCCCAAGCCCGCCAGACTCCATCCCGTCGCAATAGCATGGATACGGATCTTGGTACCGGCGCCAACACTCCAATGGGATCCTCGGGAATGAACACACCCAGTAGAAAGGCCGCGAAGTGGTACAATGCCAAAAACCAATCGCAGGATACACTTGCAGGTCTCATTGAGGCTTCGGCTATACTTGGTGCCCAGGGAGGCGGCGGCATTTCAGACGGGAAGAAGGCGAAGCCAAAAAGACCTGGCATGGGTAAACGCAAGACCAGCGAGAAACTCATGGAGAAGTTGAGCTTGAAACCCAGACTCGAGGACGAGATCAGAGTTACCATTCACATAGCCGAGATTCTTTGCCGGCAAAAGTATCTTGTGAAACTATGCAAGGCTCTCATGATTTATGGAGCTCCAACTCATCGCCTGGAGGAGTATATCAAGATGAGCGCCCGTGTTCTTGAGATCTCTCTCCAGTCACTTTACATTCCTGGATGCATGATCCTCTCATTTGATGATCCTGCCACACATACTACCGATGTCAAGCTTGTCAAGGCCGCGCACGCCGTAGACCTCGGAAAGCTCAAAGAGACGCATGAAATATACAAAGAGGTTGTTCATGATGTTATTGGCGTTGAAGAGGCAACCCAAAGATTGGAGGAAATTATGAGACAAAAGAAAAAGCACAATGCTTGGTTGCTGGTCATAATGTATGGATTTGCAAGTGTTACTGTGGGCCCTTTTGGTAAATTTCAGCCCCATCACTTGATCCCCATACTCATACTAACATGCTTGCAGCTTTCCAAGCCCGTTGGATTGACTTACCAATCGCCTTCGTCCTCGGTTCTCTCCTCGGATTTCTTCAGCTTATTGTGGCACCTACTTCTGACCTCTATTCCAATGTATTTGAAATCAGCGCTGCTGTTCTCACATCATTTCTCGCACGTGCCTTTGGCTCTTTACGTGGTGGCAATTTGTTCTGCTTTTCTGCTCTGGCTCAATCATCTATCGCTCTTATTCTTCCTGGATACATGGTACTTTGTGGTTCGCTCGAACTTCAAGCGAAATCGATGGTAGCAGGAGCGGTCAGAATGGTCTACGCCATTATATACTCTCTATTCTTGGGATTCGGCATTACGATTGGCACTGCATTTTACGGCATCATCGACCCTAATGCCTCCTCGGCAACGACTTGTGCCGGTCCAATGAACGATTATGTCAAGTGGGCATTCGTGCCACTGTTTACCCTTTCGTTATGTATCATCAACCAAGCGAAGTGGAAGCAAACACCAGCAATGTTATTCATCTCCTTCGCTGGCTACATCGTAAATTTCTACTCGGCCAAAAAGTTTCCCTCCTCCGCCCAAATATCCAATACCTTCGGTGCCCTCGCTGTCGGTGTGTTGGGAAACCTCTATTCCCGGGTGCGCCACGGCGTTGCAGCAGCCGCCATCCTCCCCGCAATCTTCGTCCAAGTACCATCTGGTCTAGCCGCCGCGGGGTCTCTGTTAGCGGGTATCAGCAGTGCGGATCAAATCACCAATACGACGTTTTTCACGAATGGGACCTCGAAGCTTAATGGGACGACGCACGCGCTTACTCCAGTCTCTGTCGCGTCGAGCGGGCCGGACAATCTTAATAATATTGTTTATAATGTTGGCTATAGCATGATTCAGGTTGCGATTGGGATTACGGTTGGCCTGTTCTTGAGTGCGCTGATTGTTTATCCTTTTGGGAAGAAGAGGAGTGGGTTATTCAGTTTTTGAGGTGTCTTCTCTTCTTTTTGCTTTTTGCAAGGCGTTTTCGGATACATGTTTCTTCTTTGGTTGCGCGCCTGCGCAACCAACTCGACTCGAACTAGATTTCTTTTGGATTGAACGGCGAAAGGGTTATAGATGGGGACTATAGATGGACATAGAAATTGGTTTGCATTAGATGGATGGCTGCTTTTGGGACAAGATACCTATAGATTATATTGCGTTTTCTTGGGGTCTGGGTGGGTTACATACTGCATTGCGATGGAGCGTTTCAACACGACTAGATGACTGTATAGTCATTTAGCTTTTTTTTTGGGCACATGGGAAAGAGGCGTTTTTTGTTTTGTTTTTGGGGTTAATTAAATTGTGTTTTGGTACTACGGACACAGATCGTTTTGTTGGGAGCTGGGTGGGAAACCCTGGGAGAAAAAAGGAGCGTCGATATGGGAAGCATGGCGTTAGCATGGCGTTTTGTGTGGGTAATGAGATCACGACAAATACAGGAGTGAAGAGGCGGGTTGAGAGGCGGGGAGGGGAGTTCAAGTAGAAGAAAAGTAGTCGAGTAGAGATGAACGAAGCAAATTCGAAAGCAGACTTGTTTTCGTCGTGAATGGGATGATTATTTCAGCTGTCTCGGAAGTTCTTTTTGGAAAGCGAGCTGTGCTGATTTTCTTTGAGTTCTTTACTTCAAATTTTTAGCTCGCCTAGCTCTAAATTATGGCAGCCATCGAGAAATAGCCACTCTTCCTTTTTTAAGTAGGACAGTATCGAGTTTGATTTTGCGAAACCTAGAGAGGAAGACCTCGTTCTCCTGGCACGCCACATCGGGAAGCCACTGTGTACTCAGCCTCTACGATAGGACTATTGAACATAATGATCAAGTCGACTATCTTTGTGTCGGCATAACTAAGTGAATAGCACTTGATTAGTCATAGTGCTTAATTAGGTATTACGGAGGTAGTCATAGTGGTCGCTCAGGTACTATAAGTATTAGGAACCTATATTGCTTAGTTCTGAATACACGAACGATAATATACTCTCTTTGCATTATGCTTATGACTACTATGTCATATTAACACATTGCATTGCATTTTTTTTTGGAACAAACCGATTTTAAGCCAAACTAGGCAGTATATATTGGTAAGGGGCTGTTCAGTCTCTTCGCTCTTGTTCTGACCAACCAACCCCAATTCCCGAACATTTGCAATGTATCCAAAGCCAAAGTAACAATTAGAAACCCCCAACCAAAGCTGCGATGAAACAGGTATAGTGGTATTGAGAGACGAAGCGACCGCTGATAGAGCATAGGAAGAAATTTTTAGAGGAAAGTAGAATCTACAAATGATCGGCAGGTGCTTATGGCAAAACTGCTGCGGGTCATCATGTAATTATGGGAGAAGGAAACTTGCTCGCACAGAGATACGGGTTTTTCCGCTGGCTTAGGTGGTTTCTCGGTCTGTCTATTTGGTATTCGGGTGCTTTGGGTTTTGCAATTGCTCTCTTTTTTGTTCCTATCTGTTTTATAAAATGAAAATACATCGTATCATTACCGGTAACCCCCGAGATTTCAAATGTCGATTTTGCTACTATCTAAGATCTTCAAGAATTCAGCCAGTTGTTCGATCTTGACCCCGAGAGAAGCGAGCATCCTGGAAGGTTCATTAGTGCCAAGCGATGTGTAATACTTTTGCATTGGTAATGATATTTTTGTATCCCCGGTCTTAACCACTGGATCTGGGTTGACTCCTCTATCAGCGAAATTAAAATTCAACATGTTGGAGTACTTACACGGCCATCTTTCAAAGACATCATCACCTCCAATTGGCGAAACTCTTCCTCGATTTCACGGAGCAAGATTAGACAGTAATTGTAGGAATTATTGAGCCTTCGCTTTACAGCCAATTCGACTTCAGTAGTTCCCCAAGCTTTGCCAGACAGTAACTTGTGCTTTTTCTCCATTGGAAGTTCGGTATTGATGATAAGATGCTCGACCAACATGTCTAATAGCAGCTGACTGACCTTAACTTCGTGAATAAACCGATGGAAATCGTGCCTGAAAAAGATCCATTTAGGAATGGGCCTAAACCTTTCGTTATAATCTTGAGCAGCCGTGAGAATCGTTGGAAGGCCATTGACGATCAATCCTATCATCTTAAAGTCGACTCTGGCAGTGAAAGATCTAATTTCTACTACTCTTTGAGCTCCGCCAAGAGCAGCAGGAAAGGTAGTGTTGTACTGTGCTGTGAGGGCTGTTGAGGGTTCAACCCCCCGAGCAAGATCAAGCCTATTGATACAATTTCAAAACATGAACGTCTGGAAGGGCGGATTTGACTTACAGAATATCCCGCAAAAAAAAGCTTAGATATACCATAATTAGACAGTACTTGCATTTCAAGAATTAACTATGATATCGTCTAATTGTTGATTTAAAGAGGGAGTGTAATTCTCACAAATCGTCTAATGAGGGGCGGTTGGTCATCTTCCTGTCAGAAGCAGTCTGAAGCACCTGCAATGAGTGATTTGATTGATGAAGATGGCCCTCGTCGCCTATAGCCCTCTGTGGTTGTCTACGATCCATCGTCATAGATTGTGGTGGAGGTTTAACCAATCCCTCAATTCCATCGTTAATTTGTCGCTTGATGAAGTCGATGGCTTCTGTTTGCTCCTGTATTTGGGAGCGGAAGCTCAGCATCGTGCTTTTATACTGCTGCTGTGTTGCCGCGTTCGACATTACCAGCCTTGATTGGTTTGCTTGAAGGTCTACAAGACTCGTAGATAGTCCCCCGAGACTAAAAAGCAGCTCTCTATGATGTTGTTCTGACATATTCCGATCTTCCAAAAGACCATTTGTGACCGGTTCAAGCTGTTCGCCTAAAATTGTGACGAGCCGCGGATGGAGAACCTCATTGAAACTTTCTTGGATGGAGCCTTTGAGTCTGGGTTCTAACGTAACTATGATATCCCTGTCGCCACTAGGTGTTAGGAAACGTTCCGGAATCTTAGAAGTGGGAGGAGATACTCACAAAGTAATTCGCTGTAGTAGATTGTTCAAAATCAAAAGATGGTCTCCAATCCTCCCTTTTAACATCCCAACTTCCTTCGAAGTCTGGAAGGCCCACTGCACTTTCCTTCCCCCCTTCCGACGGGAATCGATCCCAAGACTCGGCTCAAATTTATCTGCGAGTACCTGAAACTCTTCGATGGGTCTCTTGATACGGCCAACAACCTCTGTTATTTCATTGTTGTATGTCTGCGACAGCCGAAGAGCAGCTACTTTCTGCAAAGGTTCCAGAGTCTGTTTTAGACTCGTCAAGAAGTTTACAGCCTCGCGATAATCTGCTGCTGCCCCATGGGCGCTATCAAGCGCTCGAGCGACTTTGACCAAGACGGTGATCGCTTAAGCGATATCACCGGCGGACCAACCGAATGACATGACGGGAACGAAACATGGATAGTATTCGGTGAAAATTCAAAGATCTAAGGTTCCATCAATTGATGTCGAGAATCGAGGCTGAAATATTGAAGTCATGTGTTCACATGCAGACTCTGTACAACATATTATGTCCCTGGGATGCACCCTAGCAGTGGATCAATAGAACGCCTAAGAGACGAAGAAAATGTACAGAGAATATTGTAGAACTCTCCAACAGTTCGTCAACAACATAGTTCAAAGCTGACCATCTAAAACCGTCGCGTTCAATGCGTCATGGGTTTATTTGGGATGCACCCTAGCGAGGGGTAGAGGAATGCCAGTCCACTGTACTAAAACCAACAAACATATAAACATTGAAAAAATAGATAGAAAATAATCCATAACTCCGAAAATGCCCATTCTAACTCCCATATACTGGTTTTTTAATCGTATTTTCACATACTTTTCACATTCCCATGTTCCTCAAGTTTTTGGCCCACACCCCCAACATCTATCGCTCAAATAACATTTCCACGAATACCCTTATTACTGCTACATACGACCATAGACTGAGGAGAATTGGGCATCCCGTCCGCTCTGCCATACACAAGCCTCAGATCGGCAGATTAGTAGTTGGGTGGGTGACCACCAGCGAATACCTGCTGTTGTATGTTTTTGTCACTTTTTTGCTTCTAGATGCCTCTCCTGGTTGCGATTTTCAATTTTGAATAGAAACATTAAAGATGAAGACAAATTAAGGTTGAAATTATTGGTTAAACGTTATACATAGAGCCTATTTAAAGTAATAGAAATAGAAAGATTATATAATTCTTTCTATAGTTATATTAGAGATAAGTAGATAGATTACTACAAGTAAAAAAGCGAGGCTTAGCTATCTTATATTTTATAGTAAATATCTATTATAGAAGTAATTACTTCTAATCTATCTTATAAATAACCTTCTCTTAGAGTAATTAATATCTCTAAGAAGTCTTTATATAAAGATTAATATATAATAAAAGTCTATTATTAATTCTAAATTTAGTATTAATTAGAAAAAGAACTCTCTTTCTTTTCGAGACTCTATCTCGACTTTCTAAAGTAATTGATATACTAGTATATTACTATCTATATAAGATATTTTCTATATATACTAAAGACTAAAAACAACTAAATCGTAAAACGAAAAATGTAGGAAAATGTTAAAATATATTAAGTCTATATACTCTAGTCTATTTAAACTTTAGAGTTTCTTACTATTATATATATATATATATACTCTTAAGTAAATATAGAGGTATAATAAGAGAAGAGAAGGATGTTCTCGCTTAACTTCTAACTTTACTTTAATAGGTAATATTATAATACGCCTATCTACCTTCTATATTCTACTTAGAATAAAGAGCCTAAACCTATAGACTTAAAGAGGGAATAATAGATAAGACTTATAAGAGTATAGAGAGAAAGCGATTATAAGAGGAGAAGAGAGAAAGAGAGGAAGTAAACATTTCGAGGAAATATCCTTCCTAGCGTGAAATTACTTACTAGCCCTATATAACCTTATATAACCTCCCTTCCTCTCTTCCTCCCTTCCTCTCTTCCTCCCTTCCTTTCTTCCTTTATTCCTTAACTTCTTCTCTCTTCCTTCCCTGAACTATAAGTATAGAAAAAGGGGAGATGGAAGTAAGAAGAGGAGGGAAGTAAGAAGAGGAGAGAGGTAAGAAGAGAAGAGGAAGTTAAAAAGAGAAGGTAAACATATTAGAGGAATGTTAGCTCTAGCGTAGTTAAGTATATACCTAGTACTTTTGCTCTTTTTTTTAATTTTACTTCTTATACTCTTTCTCTCCTAGCCTCTCTCTCTTTTCCTATATTCCTCTATTTCTCTCACTCTATTTAATTTAGAAGTAATATAAGGATAGACTATCTAGGTAGTAGACTATCTCTTAAAAGCTAGCTATACACGTGATATATACGTGATATACTACTATAATTCTCTAGAAGAAAATAAGTAATAGAACGAAAAATATCTTCTGGAGACTTAATATATAGCTCTCTATATAGAGAGAGAGTAAGTGTAAACTTAATAAAATCTTTAATTTTTTACTTAACGTAGTTTATTAGCGAGTCGATTATATTACCGAGTCGATCACTAAAAATACAAACAAAAAACGTCTATACAACCCTAGTAAAAATCTACAATTCTTAATAAAAATTAATAAAATTAAAAACTTTACTTTATTATATTATATATAAGTAATAGTAGAAATCTTAGATACTAACTAATTATAACCGCTAAGTTATTAAAGAAATAATTTTTTCTTAATAAATACAGAGGTAATTTTAAGCGAATCGTTAGTTATAACTAGTAAGCGTTCTAAAATTTTAAAATTACTTATTTATAACGTGGTTTATCAGTACCTCGCCAATATCAGTACCTCGCCACTTGAAATCTCATATAAAACACGTCTGTACACAACTGTACACTTTGCGTATGTATTAATAAAAAAATCTAAAATTGAAATTTTACTAAGGAAACAAGAGTTCAATACTATAACAATATCAATTTTAATTCTTTACTAGTTTTAATTAACAATTCGCTTAAAAATACCCCTGTAATCATTCGCAAATTTTCCTTTATCTAATAACATTTTAATATAAGATAAGTAATATTTAAAAACTAAGAATTAAGAATACTCCTATATTAATAAAACTAAAATTTCAATTTTAGATTTTTTTATTAATACATACTTAAAGTGCACGGTTGTGCACAGACGTGTTTTGTATGAGATTTCAAGTGGCGAGGTACTGATATT
Organism: Hymenoscyphus scutula; assembly: GCA_001399465.1. Taxonomy (NCBI): domain Eukaryota; kingdom Fungi; phylum Ascomycota; class Leotiomycetes; order Helotiales; family Helotiaceae; genus Hymenoscyphus; species Hymenoscyphus scutula. The sequence continues at coordinate 150 of LKTO01000496.1, read as the reverse complement.
AGCGAGGTACTGATAAACCACGTTATCCCCTCAACTGGCATTTCGCCAGCCACTTTTAGCGCCTTGGCGCTCCGATCCCCCACCAAAAATTGAGGGCATTCAGACGTTTGCCACAACATCTCTATTCTAGACTATGATACCGGGCAAAGC
>LKTO01000495.1:0-37794 GCA_001399465.1 Hymenoscyphus scutula | reverse complement strand
GGAACAACTTTAGCTTAAGATACCCCTCGCAAAGCCGGTACCAATCTACCCCTCCCTTACCCCTGTCCCCCCTCTTATATGCTTGTTTATGTAGAAAGTTATGTAATTCAGCCCTCTTTCCAGGTACTCTACGTCCTTTACTAGCCCAGTAGTCTTCCTTGGCCTGCTCTAGCCGGTCAAACTCTCTCTCTGTATGGTGTAACCATTGTGCGTTGGCCTCGGCTAAATGCGTCTCTGCGTCCTTGACTTCCTGTGTTGTTTCCGGGTCGTATATATGGTAAGGACCTTGGCGAAAACCTAGGCAGATGGCACTAAAGAACTGTCCATCTGAGTACCCCTTTACTGTCTCTGTCCGAACGTTCTTATAGTAGTACTCTTCCTGCTTCTGCTAACACCTATCCGGGCCATTGTTAAGTTCCATATGTAAGGTAGCGGCGTCTATGAACACTACTTGGGAGAGGTTCATCTTGAGGAGTTGTTCAGCTGACTTAACGTGTTGTTCCCTAAGAACCGGGGTAAGTTTAGGCTTAAATCCCTCTCTTATAAAGGAGTAACCTTCGTCGTATAAGACTTGTTGAAAGGAAGATTCTGAGAGGTTCTTACTAGGGTCTTAGTTGCCCTAAAGACCTAGGTCGCAAAGGTGTGATATATTTGACTTCCGGCGTTCGTCTCGTGTACTTGTAACCTTAGAAATAATCCGTCGTCGTAGCTCGGGGGTGACTTTAAGTGGTGGTCCAGGGCGAGGCCGATTCTTGACGATAAAGGGTATTGAAAGTCGTTGGCCTCGTGTATTCCCATTCCGAGTTCTGGCAGCGTTCTCTCGAGCCCTCCTCCTAATATCCCTAACCCCTGTCTCTGAAACAGACACCTATTCCTCGTCTTTTTTTGCCCACAGAAGTGACTCTTGCTTGTTGGTATTCTGTCTACTTCTACTAACAATTTGAGTGCGCTGCCAGATAGGGACCTCACGCCGTGAAGTCTTCTTTATGCGCGCCTTACGCCCCTTTGTTTTTCTGTGTTTTTTGGCCATTTTGATGTTGTGGTTGTGAAATAATTGTGAAGTGAAAAGTATGTGTTTAGGTGGTGATCGCTTCATTTTGGTGCTAAAAAAGTGGTGACGAGCTGAAGGGCGTTCATTAAATACTAGCCCAAGTATATATTTAGTTAGATAACAAGTAAAGACTAGTTAGCGTCCTAACAGGTTAAGTACTATTAGAGACTCTTATAGTAAATAAGGACGCCTAGACTAGCTAAGCGATCCAGGGATTTCATTTGTATGTAATCACGTGACTATGTCAGCTCGCTGGTTCGTCTAGCGATCCAGCGAGCAGATCGCTAGCTCGACGGTCGAGTTAGCTATCCAACTGTTGGAACAAAGAACGAAGGTTCTATATAAGACTAGCACGTCTGCTATTAGATAGGAGCTTTGTGCTTAACTTAGTTTACTTAGTTATTAATACCTTTTAGCTTTAACTACTTTGTATAAGTAACGAGTTTACCTCCGAGTACACACCCTGCGATACGAACCTCTTTACATAGAAACCAACCTGTCGAAACGATCCCTTTAGTTAGATAGATTGAGTTTCGTCACAATAGTGTTCATAAGCAACAGTAATCTCTCCGGAGTCTTCTTGATTACTAGACCCTCTGCATCCTCCCTCTCAAACATAGCCTCAAATAAACCGCATGAGCTTTGTTCCGTTTCCGTTGGTCTTCATAACACATGGACAGCTTCTCTCTTGCACTCAAAGTTTCCGGGTGTTGCAAACCCAATACCCCCATGTTCGTTCAACTTCTAGATTCAGAAACCCTTCTGCTTCGAGAAACTTAGTAATTTTACTCCGAATTCGACCGAGGAACACATTTTATTGAATGGTAGCTGGATGTTGAGGTTCAAGGGGTTTTTCCAGACCAATGAGGCAATGCCTGGAGAGATCCTCTCCTTCAATGAACTTTGCAAGTCCCAAGTAGACACCAGCAAGCTTTCCTTAAACGGTGGTGAATGTTTCCAGAGTGGCTGATACATAAAGTTTAATTTTGAGCTGAGACGATCCATTGCCTGAGATGCTCAGCTTGTGCGTACTCCAGCTGATGGAAATGTTGATCAGCACATACGTATAGAAGTTGTGGAGTTAAGAAGCTGTTCCATCCAAATAGACTGGCGAGATTTGCCACTCCTTCCAGTAGTATTTACTGGCTTGCTCAGTTCGGTCGATACGATTCTATACAGATAACAATGCCTTGTAATTGTCAGGCAAAAGTTGGCCTCCAACATGCGACTCGTGATTATTTATCATATGACTAGGGGGGCTGCGGTCGCAACCCCCGGCTGCTGATTGATGTATATTTCGGTTTCTGTAAGAAGGATTTAGAATTGCGCTGAAATTCTCTCCAACTGTAAGCTTACGGGAGACCCCTTTATAAATAAGTTAGAACTTACGGTAACCCGTCCACTTCGACTCGATGACAGAAACTTTAGTAAACATGTTCTTGGCGTGGATTGCAGGATGAATGCCCCTGATATATATCCCTGCTAACAATCGATTGCGAGTTAGTTGGCTTGTCAAATTCATTGGGAAGTAAAATGCTTGGGAGGTCTTGCGAAACGCGCCATGTCCATTGAACTTGATCTTGCTGATCTTATAAGTACGCAGCATCGCGGATCTAGTCTATCTGGTGTAAGAGAGAATCATTATAGGTAGGTTGATCAAATCTGTGCCATTTCTCCAACCCACTCGCCGTCATATACAAGCTCCAAGCGAGTCCAAAGTAGTGGTTCTAACTTCCATAATAACTCGCTAGATATCTTATGGTGGCACAAGACGCAGTCGACACACTCATTTTCGCCGTTCAAATCGTTTGTAACAGATGTTCAAGAAAAAGGAGACCCTAGAAAACTCCCTCTCCTCAGTGTAGTAGTCAATTTCCACTTTGTCCTGGAAACAATATGAAATCAACGCTGTGACCAAAAAGTGATGGAATGATGGATGAAAAGTACCTTTGAAATAAGAGACATATATCGGACAGAGGCAGACTTAAAATAAATTCATCTAAGTCTGCTAGGTGGCAAATTTGTGTGGTCGCTGTCGTACGAAAGGGCCATTGGAAACAATTTGTGATTACATGCCACCGCCGTCGCAATGAGTTCGCCAAAACCCCCTCGAATGCGTTGGTCGAGAAATGGTTTTTCTGTTCCGAATCTCATCTATGCCAACCATACAACCTTTGACGAAGCAAAGTAGGGACCAAAGCGTTGGACTTTATCCGTCATAACTCAAGCCAGCTGAATGATCTCATAGGTGTCATTTTCCTATTTATTATTCTTCTTTTGTTCTCAATTCTCGAAGATTACACCGATTAACTCAGTCGTTGAAATGATAAGTTCAAATCCTGTCCGAGAGGTCTGCCGAGAATTGATTTTGTCTGCCCCGGACCTCATCAATACCAACTAGACCAACAATTCAATCTCTGGGCATGAAGATCAAAACGAATTTGGTCTTCTGTTTTTTGAAATAATCCCAAACTCTCGCCATTGGCTGCCTTGTCGACGTTCAAAGTTGGCATGTTGTTTATAGGATTATTCATGTACATGATTGGGTGACAAGTGTGAGTTTCGACAGAAAGGCCACAGGTGGCATACACTCGAGAGCTTGGTGGTGATTCGAACGAAAGATTGAACTTTCCAAGAAAGGGGTTGTACATGGGAAACGGTTTAAAGGCATGTTTCGTCGCCGATGCCCGTATTTTTGACAGCACTTGGACATGCGACTTGGAATTCCTGGATGTAAATTGCCATCAGTGTAATGTATTAGTAAGGATGATTGGTAAGATGCGTTTTACTATGCAGGCGACCAGATAAAAACCCCAGGAAGAGATCGCAAGACGACTCCAGGGGGCTGTGTCTTCGCGGTGAATAACGTTGGGAGGTGTAGGTAACTAGGAACATGACCAGACAAAATCTAGATCAATCACGAATCCAAAGAGACCGCACGATTCTTCCATGGAATGTTCGTCAATTTGGAAAAAATGGATGAGCACGAAACCCAAGTCGCGAGTATTCCTGTCCCTTGGTGGAGTCTGATACCTCGTCTTTTCATCCTACCATCATTTTCAAATATGAACACCGTCCAGAATGTTGGTTTCAGACATTGTGTGTCCTTGTAGTGTGCAGAAGGTTTATAGAACACTTGCTGTACTTGAAGTAAGCAAGCGTCATATTGAAACTCCAAGCGAGTTAAAGCGAGTTCCAATGGATTTTCCAGTTGATTCCTCAAGACTTTTCAGGGTAGAAATAGAGGCTGAACTCCAACCCTCTTATTTTCGGTGAAATCAGAGGAATAGTGTCGACGCTGACATTATAATATGGGCGTCTTGAAGGTCCGCCGAGGCCAAAACTTGGCTTACACACCCTATATCTAACAAGACCTTCAAAGCTTCCTTGGAAACCTTTCCAGCATTTGGGCGAGCCTTCATCTTAGCCCTGAAGAAGAGACACCTCCGGTCGTCAACTCACTCTGATCGTGCCTGCAAGTTGACCAGACACTTCGAAATACTTTATCGTCTGATAGTAACAACTTCGAGCGAGGGGACTCTTGGTCTTGGCATTAGTAAAGAACGCAGCGAAGCGCGATAAATAATATTGCATTGTCGTGCGGCAGAGATATCATGTTGATTAGAACGTTCACTTCAAGGTTACTTGTCATGGGATTGGCGTCGCAGGGAATCGGAACTTTGTTTTTATTTGGCTGTAGATTAATGAAACCAGAGCTGCCGCATCTAGCAATAGCGAGAAAGGTCGGGGTAAGAAGTTGGAGGAGATCGGTTGGTGTGGTGGCGAAGGTGAGAGTGCGGATGGATTCTTGGCAGTTCTAGTTGATTGTTAGCAGCAGTAGATCCATGTCCCATTCTTGTTATAGAAGACCTACACTATTGAATAAATAGCGGATGAAGATAACCAGAACTCTTTGCGCAATATTCAGTCCCTTGTAAAGTCTCTTGAAGAGCAGTCTCTTATCGATCGAGGCAGAAGAAGACTATCCGCCAAAATTAGTCATGCGCCTATTAATCTCATTTGTTTTGGAGTTGCCTACCAGATACACTGACATAAAGAAGGGCAGCCAGGAGAGGAAAATAAAGACCGCATGCGTGCGGTGCCTCCGCAACCACAGCTTCCTACCCCACCAACTAGGGTCATCATAGTCCTCCCCTTTCTACACCATCAAACTCCAATGAAGTTCGCTGACAATGTATGTTGGTTCTCCAGGCATTGTATCGTGCCCGATCCTCGCAAGTTCTGCACTCCTCGTTTTGCTCATCGTCCATGGCAGCGCGAACCGTGAGTCTGACGAGGACTTTGACAAGAAGAGCGGGGGAGGAACGGACACGGGCTCTCCAGCGGTTTACTTCAATGGTCGTAGGGTTAGTGGAGCCCCAGAAGAAGTCCCAGGATAGCTGGGGGATGTCAGGTATTTCTTTATCGGGGAGAGGAGTGGAACGCCCTTACCAGCACTTCCATTCGTGATAGAGGAAGTTTTTGTGCGAGATCATCGAGTTCCTCTGCATCACGGAACGGGTTGAGGTGGTATGCTTTGCTTTCACCCCAGTCGTATAGTCGCCTGGATTTAGGTCCGCGGAACGAATTAATAAATAAATTAAAAATTATTCTTCTATTACTTTTAAATACATATATATTATCCCACCTCTTTATTTGTTTACAGATCTAAAGTTTAAATTATTAAGAATATTTATATATATTTAGTACTAATTTCCGCTCTCTAAATTACTTATATAATAATAAAGCTTTACTATCCTTTATATCTATATATATAAGTATAACTACTCCTTTTATAAAATTTCTTTAAACTTATCTATAATTAACCTTTTCTTTCTTTAATTCTTTAAATTATAATAAGAAGTAAGAAATAGATATCGAGATATTATTCTAGTACTAAAAAAGTTATAATAATCTAAAGAGATCTTATTAAATAGTTATCTAAGTAAAATAATCTAGTCTATTAAAATAATATTCTTTACTCTACTCTAACTCTTTACTTAGGCTAGTATTTAATAAACGCCCTTAGCGAATTTTTAGCTTATTTTTCGCTTCTACCCTACCTCTCTTTTTTCACTACTATTACTTATATATAATGTAATTCTAGGTGTTTTTATATGAAAAGTAGTAGAAATTAAAGCTCTATCTCTAGAAATTATTATTCTCTCTATAGTCTATAACTTTCTAGAGAGTCTTTCTTAGGTTACTAATTATATTATCTATTACTTTCTAGAGTATCTTCTTCTACTCCTGTGTCTATATATACTTTAAATCTACTTTGTTCTTTAGTTGTTTCTTTCTCTTATATAGTTGTTATCTTATATACTTCTAAATCTACTCTATTAGGTTTATATTATAAGAGGTAAAGGTTATAGACTATATATAAAGTATATAGAGACAGTAGAAGTAGGATGATTAGATAACTATTAAGTATACCGGGAATTAAAAGAGTAAAATTAACTTATGAAAATAACTTATTTAATTAACTTAGTTTCTAACTATAAGGATAGTAAAGGTCTATATATACTCCTTAGAGAGATTCTAGAAGGTTCTATAGATTACAAATATAATAGAAGTACTTATAAATTAATAGAGATACTAGAATATTCTAGTTCACGTAATCGAATATTCTAGAATTAGACGAGAATAGACTAAGGTTTAAACTAAAAGTCTATTACTAAGTAAGGTAATTATTACCTAAATAGAATATATATCTAGTAACTATATAGAGTAAAGAAGGCGCTAAATAGAATAGTAGTATAATACTTCTTTAGTTACCTTATAACTATAAGAGCTAGTATTATCTATAACTAAATATATTATCTTCTCTCTCTCTAGTTTATATAGTTCCTTATACTAAGAGAACAACTTTAGCTTAAGATACCTCTTATAAAGCTAGTACTAATCTACCTCTCTCTTACCTCTATTCTCTCTCTTATATACTTGTTTATATAGAAAGTTATATAATTTAGCTCTCTTTCTAGATACTCTACGTCCTTTACTAGCCTAGTAGTCTTCCTTAACCTACTCTAGCTAGTTAAACTCTCTCTATATAGTATAACTATTATATATTAGCCTTAGCTAAATATGTCTCTACGTTCTTAACTTTCTATATTATTTCTAGGTCGTATATATAGTATAGACCTTAACGAAAACCTAGGCAGATAGTACTAAAGAACTATCTATCTAAGTACCTCTTTACTATCTCTATCTAAACGTTCTTATAGTAGTACTCTTCCTACTTCTACTAACACCTATCTAGGCTATTATTAAGTTCTATATATAAGGTAGCGGCGTCTATAAATACTACTTAGAAGAGGTCTATCTTAAGAAGTTATTTAGCTAACTTAACGTGTTATTCTCTAAGAACCGAGGTAAGTTTAGACTTAAATCTCTCTCTTATAAAGGAGTAACCTTTATTATATAAGACTTATTAAAAGGAAGATTCTAAGAGGTTCTTACTAGAGTCTTAGTTACTCTAAAGACCTAGGTTATAAAGGTATAATATATTTAACTTCTAGTATTTATCTTATATACTTATAACCTTAGAAATAATCTATTATTATAGCTTAGTAGTAACTTTAAGTAGTAGTCTAGAGTAAGGCTAATTCTTAACGATAAAGAGTACTAAAAGTTATTAGCCTTATATATTTCTATTCTAAGTTCTAGTAGCGTTCTCTTAAGCTCTCCTTCTAATATCTCTAACCTCTATCTCTAAAACAGACACCTATTCCTCGTCTTTTTTTACCTATAGAAGTAACTCTTACTTATTAGTATTCTATCTACTTCTACTAATAATTTAAGTATACTACTAGATAGAGACCTTACGCTATAAAGTCTTATTTATATACGCCTTATACCTCTTCGTTTTTCTATATTTTTTAGCTATTTTAATATTATAGTTATAAAATAATTATAAAGTAAAAGGTACGTGTTTAGCTAGTGATCGCTTTATTTTAGTACTAAAAAAGTAGTAATAAGCTAAAGAGTATTTATTAAATACTAGTCTAAGTACTAAATCTTAAACTCTCTTCTTTATTAAAACTCTTCTAAAAACTTACTTTCTCTATCTATCTAGAGTAAATAAATACTATATATATCTCTATAATCTACTTTACTCTAGTTTAATAGAATAAATATATAAAGCGACTTTAAAAATATAATTTTTTATCTTCTTTTCTTTTTACTTCTCTCTTTCTCTAAAAAATTTAAAAAATCATATTACTCTCTCTATCTAAATAGGTCTAAAATATATAAAATATAAGAAATATATTATTTATAGTTATTCCTATTTCTAATTTTCTCTTTTCTTATAAACTTAATTATATCTCTTTTAACCTCTCTATTTCTCTCTACATCTAGAATAATAAGAACTTATAAATCTACTCTATCTACTTCTAATTCTCTTTTATTTTCTACTTAATATCTATATATATATATAAATATAGTTATCTCTATATTACTCTCTCTATCTAAATAATATATCTCTATAAATTCTTCTTTTTAAAAACTTCTTTCGTCTCTAACTTTTCTTATAATTTATATTGTAGTAATATTCTTTAGAAATCTCTATTAGCTAACCTACCTTATAAGATAGAATATATAACTACGAAAAAAAATAAAAAATCTCTTATTTCCATTTTATATTTATTTCATATTTATTTCATTTCTATATCATTTTAAATTTCAATTCAAGGGGTATCTGAAGCCTATCAATCAATCTAACTACATTTAAAACCCTACTAACCCACTACTCCTCAAGAGCAGCACGTAAAGCTTTCTCCAAATCATCATCCTCATCATCATCCCCTCCCAAATCCATCTCATCCCCATCCCCCTCGAACAAAGCATTAATCTCAGGATCATCAAGCTCGATATCTCCCTCCGTATTTCCATCCACAGCACCAGAACCAAGTCCAACCGAGCTACCATCTCCAGAACCAAGTCCAACCGCGCTACCACCACCCTGTTGAGCCCCCATATATGGTTGAGGAGGAGCAGGACCAACTTGTGGGAGGGAAAGGAGAGAAGTTTCGACGCCCCGAACCTCTGGGAGGAAGAGGCCGGTTTGGGGGGGTGGTTGTGGTTGTGGTACTGGCGTAGGTGTTGTGAACCAGGAGGGGATGGGAGGAAAAGGGGGAGTTTGTGGTGGAATGAAAGCAGCACCAGCACCGACAGCAGCGCCAGAAGCAACGGAACCAGGAACACCAACACCAGCGGTAAGAGGATCCATGAATCCATTCAAACCAGAAGAAGAATGTGAACCCATCATCATCCCTCCTCTCCCCGCCTTCTTACACGCCACAAGCATCTCCTGATACGCCATCTCCTGATACCCCATCTCCGCCGTCGCATTCTCCGGATCCAAAAACGCAAAAGGCTTTTGAACAACCTGTCGACACGACTCGCACTTCTCCCGATCGAAGAAGACGTAGTTACTCTCCTTGGCAGCGACATAGAAGCGATTGATATGTCCGCACACCTGGCCCTTCTTCTGCTTTGGTCCGTCCCGGGGGAGGAGTCTCTCGCAGCGGAAGAAGGGGTTGTAGAAATTGGGGAGTTGTCCGAAGATGTAGAGGCGGCCGGCTTCGGGGGTGATGTATGGTTTGCCGGGTGTGGTGGTTGAGGTCTCGACTTGGGATTTCCAGAAATCGCGGTCAGCTTGGAGGCGGGTGATTTCTGTGTTTGCGGTGGCTAGTTGGGCCTTGAGGAGGTTGGTTTCCTTGGCGAGACGACTGTTCTCGGATTTGGCGTTGTCGAATTTCTCGCTGAGGGGATTATGTTCTCGGACGTTTCGGTTTTGTTGCTGGACAATACCAATTTGAGACCCTGCAGAACTAGAACTTGCTCGAGAAGGTTGTGCAACGGGATTTCCTGCTTGGCCTGCGAGTGCTACACCGGTAGCTTGAGACAATCGAGTAACCTCTGCAGCGCGTTGAACTTGGTCGCTGTGGGCCAACCAGCCAGAGTGAATCCCTCGAGCAGAAAGCGCGAGAGCGTCCTTGACGAAGACATCCTGTGCGAGCTCGGAGACGCCCTTTTCAACAGCAGTGCAATTTTGAGGGTCGATCAAATTATCCAACTCAACGAGCTTGATGGCTATATGTCTAATGTTGGAAATACCTCCGACGAAAAGGCGAAGTTTGTCGCTAATTTGCTCTGCACTCAAGGTTAGTACTAAGTATGGGCTATCGAGGCACTAGGGTTCAATGACATACTAGTAAATCTTAGGGCCTCTTGTGGTGGGTTCTTAGATCGCCAGGCTGAGACGAGGGCTTTGGGGTCTGGAGATCTAGCTACCAATCTGATGAAAGTAGATGGCGAGCCGACTCTGCAGTCGTACCCTGCCTCTAAGAGTGCAATGATTGTATGGTCGTTGAATGGAGCAATTCCGAGGCCAGAACCAGGTGATGCGAAGTCCATTGGATAGCAAAGTTGCTTACTGTCAGAAAGACGTGTGATGTATACGAATTCGTTCTTGGGAGCAATCGGGGCAGTTTGAGAGGAGCCTTGGATTTGGCGAGCTGAGGGTTGAGCCTGCGATCCCATGGAGGCCTGCGGGGGATTCGTCGAAGGGCCAGACATACCCGACGGGAGCGATCGCGTCGGCGATGGGGATTGCGATTGATATGGTGATGTGTATGGCAAGGCGTACGACAATCTGGCTGGGGGAATTTGGGTCTGCAATGTGTTGTGGGGGATGGAAGTGTTAGCGAGAGAGGCGGCTACTGAGGTACCAACCACAAGATCTTGCCCCGACCGGGACTTTTCCTCACCTGCCCCGATCTCCGTCCCCTTTGCAATGTGTGCATTGACCCCAACCAACGAATCGTTGCTACTCGAGGACTTCGCACCTTGCTTCTGTTGACTTTCTCCTCGTGCAGATGGTGCATGAATACCAAACGGCAACAAGACATATGGTATACCGGGATACTTGGGGGTACGCTTTCTCCTAGTCACAGGAGCCACGTTTGAAGTCTCGTTCGTGGTTGATGCTGCGACGGGTATCTTGTCCAAGTTTCCATTCTTGCTGTGCCCAGGAATGGTGTTGACAAAGGCTGATGAGTTTGGTACATAATTCTCGACACCGCTCATATCGAAGTCTGGGTCTACTGGAGGGAACGATGCTCTGAGAGCGGATGTTTCTCCATATGCTACAGCATTTCCGAAACCAGATTCAGCGACACCAGCAGGTAGCGGCGGAGCTGACTGTAAGCTTGCGTAGATGTTTTGAAGTTTGGAGGCACCCTGTTAAGAGTTGTTAGCTTTGCATAGAGTATTGTTGATCAAGAAACTCACTGAAGTGGTGGGTACTGTTGATTCGAGGAGTTGCGAGGGAACACTGTTTTCTGTTAATGCGCGATCTGGACTTGAGAAGTCTGATTGTAGCGACTCATTATGAAGAAGAGATTCGATTTCATTTTGAGAGTCAACTTCTGGAGAAAGGGATTGGGATGATCGTAACTTCTCATGGGGAATATAGAGACGGAGCGACTTGGCTTTTTCCATCAAGGCCTTTTCTGTAGGGCGAAAGCTTTCGGTGAGGGTTGGCTGATCGGGAGAGAGAGGGCGTTTGGTGGTACGATTGCCGTGATCTCTGGGGGAGCTTGTAAATGTCCTATCTTGGCTTTCTCCAGCAGGATATTCTTGATTGCGCCCATCATCAAAAGGAGCTGAAGGATGACTACCTCCTGTGCTCTCCATGTTCATCATCTTGATAGAACGAGACGAGGGTTGGGATTCCTCCTCTAGCATACCTGTTGCTGTCCCAGGTTGCAGGAGCTGCAGTCTGCTAACGTCAACTTGACTTGAAGCGCGTGCGCTTCAAAGGTAGAAATGGTGGTTGAGATGTGACCGATCTGGATTTAAAGGCTCTCTCTCAGATGACTAGAGGCAAAATAAACGGATGCGCTCTCTTTTATCAACTGAACCACGACACGTACAGCAAGTGTGTGTTGTGTTGGTGGATGAGATGGAGAGAAAGTTGGTGGGGAGACGAGTTTTGTGGTGGTAGCGCCGGATAAAGATCGGCCCGTCCCTCCACCTAGCGTTGCCCCCTTTTGATGAGCACAGGTTGAAGGAAGTGGATAGATTCTTGTAAACATTCATGTCACTGTTATATTCTTTCCGGCTTCAAAATACTTACCCAACATCTTCTGCGCAGTAGACAAATGAAAGTCCATTGCACAAGGTTCCATAAGATGTGGAGTAGTATGAATGGAAAACTGAATCATTTGTGAATGTGTAGCTATGGCAAGTTAGCTTGAAGTTCTTATAGAAAGGTGTGTATTCACCATTTATACTCTGCATCTCCAACCACCTCTGCTTTGAACACAACCTACTGATCATCTTTGGCCAGAGGATATGTTCATAGCTGACGGGAGATAAATCAAGCCATGATATGAAATGAGGTTCTCAGACAGGAAGGTATTTGATGAAAGTATCATCTGCAAGAATGAACCTGTATCAGCTGTAAGGGGTTAATTGGTCCGTGTCTAAACAGATATTTAATTCCAAGTACAAGTTTTTATTCCATAGAAGTAGAAAGGGAGCATACTTAGCTACCTGGGTATAAGTGTCTGAAATGAAGGGGATGTTGTGAGATGTTGACGGTAAAACGGTAAAACAGTTAAACAGCATGGTGGTTGAATTACAGTTGTTCCCCACAATTAATATGGCGATCACCTTCCGATTTGGGACTAGTGAGGGGCTGCACTTTGAGAGCAGTTGCAGCAGGGGTGTTTAGCTGCCACCTGCACCTGCACTCACCTGCACTCGCAACTTCCAGTTCGGAAATTATATTGTCGCCCGTCATCCCCTCCCTCTCCCTCTTCCCTCCCTCCGATCCAGCTTCAGCTTACACAGGGCAGCTCTTGGGCAATTGCTTCTCCCTTCAATTCTCGCAGTTGCCGATTTGCTGTTTGCTTGCATCCTCCACCATGTCCGTTATTTTGTGTACCGGTGAGTCTGAGTCTGCCTCTCCTTTTCTTCTCTCCTTTTCCCAACGCGCGCGCGCACGCTGATGCTGATGCTGATGCTGAGGCTGCGTGCATTCAATCGCATCCCCTTCACCTACATATCGCTCCCTCTCCTCTCCCTCTCCCTCTCTCCCCTCCTCCTCACGACCTCTCCTTCTCCTGCGCATATCTCATATCTCTGCGGTTACAGCACAATGTCTGAAGGATCTGGAAATAGTGACAATGCTGACGAGGAATTGCCTCTCTTGTGTACAGCGGGTTACGATCATACTATACGGTACGTTGCGTCTTTACGTGCTTGCTCCCTCGAGTGCTTGCTCCCTCGAGTCTCCCTCCTCCTCCTCCTCCTCCTCCTCCTCCTCCTCCTCCCATCACCCCTCGCTCCTTCCTCATCTGCCAGCATAACTAACACACCCTTGCCTCCAGCTTCTGGGAGGCACTTTCAGGAATCTGCTCTCGAACCATCCAACATTCCGAATCCCAAGTCAATCGACTCTGCATCTCCCCCGACAAGCGATTCCTCGCTGCCGCCGGTCACCACAATGTCAAGCTCTATGATATCAAGTCCACCAACCCAAACCCCATTCTCGCCTTTGAAGGACACACAGGCAATGTAACCGGCGTTGCTTTCCACTGCGAGGGCAAATGGATGGTCACCAGTTCCGAGGATGGCACAGTCAAGATCTGGGAGACTCGCAGCGGTACCGTTCAACGAAGCTATCACCACGGCCCACCAGTCAACGACGTTGTCATCCACCCCAACCAAGGGGAGATCATCAGCTGTGATCGCGGAGGAAATGTTCGTGTCTGGGATCTGGCGGAGAATAACTGCTCGCACCAGCTTATTCCAGAGGAGGATCAACCAGTCTCGAGCGTCACCGTCGCAAATGATGGCTCTACCCTCTGTGCAAGCACCAATTCTGTATGCCCCTCCCCTATGCATTTCTCAATTGGCACACCACTAACGAAAAAACACAGGGCAACGTCTACGTCTGGCACCTCCTCCAACTCCGCGAAAAAACCCAGCTTATTCCCCTCACCCACTTCAAAGCTCACAACTCGACCATCACCCGCGTTCTCCTCTCCCCCGACGTCAAGCACCTCGCGACCTGCAGCGCCGACTGCACCGCCAAGATCTGGGAAGTCAAGGACCTGGAGAGCATGATCCCCAAGCAAGGCCAAGTCCAAAGCAAGGAGGAAACCGAGAAGCCGTTCAAGCTGGAGAGTACATTGACGGGCCACCAACGCTGGGTCTGGGATTGCGCGTTCAGCGCTGATTCCGCATACCTGGTCACGGCGTGCTCGGATCACTACGCTCGGCTTTGGGAGTTGCACAGTCAGCAGATTATTCGACAGTATAATGGACATCATCGGGGTCTTGTTTGCGTTGCCCTCAATGATTATTCCGAGGCTCGTTAGGAGTTTTTTTGCTGGGTGTTTGTTTCATGGGACCATCACCAGATGGACTATCATGGGCATTGCTTGTTCCATTTTTGATTTCTTGATCTTTGATTTTCGATCTTGGGATTAGAATTGATCTGGATTGTTTTCCTTCGCCTGGCTTTGTGGCTTTCTTTCTCGAGGCGTTTATGTAATGGATGGATGGATGGGCTCACTGATGGATTGGGGTGCATAGCAAGCAAGGCGTTTAGTTTTTTTGCGTGAACGTTTGTAATTAGTTGGCCTTCATACCGGGGAAACTTTATCGAATTCAATTGAATCCTTGTCATATAAAGGGGTTCTTTCTTTTTGTTTTGATACTGGTGATTTTGAGCATGTGATTTAGGTATTTGTATAAGTATATGTGTATGTATATAGATGTTACTTGACTGTAAATGCTCACCTTTTTTCTTTTTTGAGAAGGGTGGGGAAGCAAGGCGTGTAGTGTTTTTTTTTGTTTTTTTGCGTCAAGATTTTTAATCCGCGAAGATTTGGAATTTGTTGGTTAGATATTGAAGGAATTAATTCCTTGTCGTATAGAGCGCTTCCTTCTCTTTTTTTTGGGACTGGTCCACTAGTGGGTTTTGAGTATGTGCGTGAGTAGACGCGTTATAAACATACCTGGGATTCGTTAGTGGAGGGGATGAGGTTTTTTTGCTTGGGTGGGGATAGATTATTAGGTGAGGTGGAATAGGTGGAATAGGTGGAAAGAAAGAAGGAGGGAAAGAATTAAAATCACTTCGGCTTGAGGATTTAAGATGTGGGGGCGTGTAAGGCGTGGACTGGGTACTCTCTTTTTATTATTTCATATAGTAAGTTAGCTAGGTAGAGAGGGTGAGGTGGTAGAGGAATGTCGGAGGGTTAGGTGGTTTTGTGGGTGGTTTTATGGGTGGTTTTGTGGGTGGTTTTGTGGGTGGTAGGTGGTGGGTAGTTGCAGGTGGTAGATCATCTTAAATCGAGGAGATGTGAGGAGTGGATGTTGAGGTTAGCGCGGGGTAGGTGGGGATAGAAGAGTTTATAGAGTTTGATCTTCAGAGCCCTAGAGTCTTGAGATTAGAGAGAGAGGTGAGGGGTGTTGAGTGGTGATCCTTAAGAGGGAGGGGATGGGGAATGAAATTGGAGGGAGGGAAGTTAATATCTCCATTTTAGAAAATTGAAGTTATAGCTCTTGTGTAATACACGTCTTACGTTTATTTTTTGCTATAGTGGCACGCAATGTACATCCGGCTCCCAGTGGACAGAAAAGGTGGGAGTAAATCGTACCTAGCTACGCAACCGTTGTCCATCCCTCTTCGGTAAATCAAGGTACTTACACTAGATGATTGAGACGATCAAAAGTATTAACCAAGAAAATTTGAGTAATTGACTCTCTTTATCCTACAAAGTTAAAACAACGGACAAGGAAGGCAGGTACGAACAATCTATTTACTATTACTTTTTCTGTCTACTAGGAGTATAGTGAAGAAAGAAGGTTGAAAGAGATAGATTAACAGAAATTTAAATATGAGAATAGATTCATTGAGGTTTCACGGGGTACTCGAAAACTAGTATAATTGAAATAATTAAAAAAGAGACTTATATCTTGTACTAGGATTATTCTTAAAGACGAGTCAGCTTACTTGTTCTATGAAACGGGTAAGATGACTATACACCGAGTAACTATGCTTCGAGTAGCTTCTCAATCTTTAGAATAGAAAATGGTGCTTTAGGGAATTCTTTTTGATCGTTGACATGGAAGATTTCATTTAATCCTCGAGTACTTCTTGTAAGTTTGGGTTGTGAATTTGGGTGCAGTGATGGGTTCAAGATGGAGGCAGAAATCTTATATGAAATCGGGGTCGTTGGGCGTGATGGTTAGATTTGACCAATTATTCGTCTGCATGCTTGTTGTGATGCACGAAAGCGTGATGAAGCCAGTATGATTCTTGTATTTCGGAGTCGTAGTCTGCATGGGCCAATGGATAAGCGTTGATATGTTCATTGCGAGTCCTTGTTTAGATTCTGAAGGAGGCATTTCGTGTCGTTGATAGCCGAGTAAAATGATTGCATGGGTTTGGTCTGTTAGTACTTTTCTTTAAGCAGGAAGGAAGAAGATTTTGTGACGGATCTTGCATCTCTCCTCGTTTCTGAGTTAATTTCCGTCGGGTACCTGTATGTAGGTGCTTCCTCACTCGAACTTCATCTTCCGCTTCTTGGGAAGGAGCGATGCGACCGAATCGGGAAATCAACAACGCCGCCACTTCACTTCATTTCCTTTCCTCCCCAACACACATGTTTCGACACCATCAAATATTGCTACAAAACAATGGCTATGCCATCTCCTTATCAACACCTAGTCTCACCTGACCAAGAACTGAAAATCATGGAAATATACGCTACGAATCCCTTTCTGTGTAATTATGAGAAAACGGGAATAGCCATTAGCATGGGGTTACCTGAGTTCACTGTACATCCCAATATCTCCCGCATCCGTTTCTTGATCACTACCTAACAAGCTACTAGATGATTTACAATAGCTATTTTGCATGCGGTGGGAATGCTTGTGTCAAGGAAGCTCGTCGGGTCGTTCATTACATCGCAAGACTCCTGTTTGACCAGATGGAGGGCGCAATTACCTTATACAAAACCGAGATGGAAAGGAGTGCGAATCCATATATCAGTTTGCAGAGTACGGTTCGTTGTACGCATCCCCTCATCTCACCTTTTAATTTAGGTTCATGTACTGATAAGATGAAGTCGTTGGACAATTGATTTATGCCACCTTTCCTCCTCCGACTACGAATCAAGGTGACATGGGTCCGCCGCCACTTCCTCGGTGCGATGGTCCTGTTACTCAACTACCCGGTCGAAGACATAGTTTTGCTACTCCGCAGGGATTGATTACGTCTTATGATGGACTTTGTGAGACTTCGCAACTTATTCCTGAGGGTATCCATGAGTCGGGACTTGATATGGAGGCGTCTGTGGAGGTGGCAAAGATTTACGCCGAGGTTATGAGGAACAGAAACTCTCAAGCAACGGAAAGTTGATGAATGGCAGATGGACGCGGAAACTGGTGGAGGGGATATATGGAAGGAGTGTTCTTTGTATAGCGTGGGTCTGGGGCGTTTTAGGGGCTTGGGGGTGTTTCCTTTGGCGCATTTTGTGTCCAGTAGCGTAATTGTGAACGAGAGTTAATATGAAGCGATTGCAAATTCATAATAAGCGCCGACCTCGGTGGGAGGAAGATGTGTTGAAATTCACAAGGTCAAGTCAAATGTCCTTTCCTACCTTTTCCACCGACACAACTAATTGGGACCAGAAAACGTGAGATATTTCGGACAGATATAGGAATGAAAAACGGAAGGATTAACATCTTCCTACCGGATTGACGAACTGGGATTCCAACAACGGCATATGATCATGAGTATTACTGAGCGAGTATACCCTTTATACTCCGTCCGCTTTATATTCAATATCCAAATCCTATCGGAATTGATTTTCTTCTGTAAGAGAAAATCCTCTATCCTCGTGATTGCGAATCTGAGGCAGAGCTTGGAAGGATAACTCATAGGATGAGATGGTGATGTTAAAACCTAATGGAGTCGTGTGCATGTTCTTTATTCATTGACTTAGTTTAAGAGCGCCGTACTAAGTATAACAAAAAATATACTTCGGTTACTGTACTCCTGTCTGCCTCTAAGTTATGTCTTATACATATTGGAATAATTCTCGTATAGTAATATTAAAAGCTACCGATTCCTCGTTGATTAAGTAACGATGACCTGATGTCTGTTGAATGAATTAAATACTCTACTTCTCTACTACTAACCTGTTTTCGCCATCTGATACGTTGTTTACCTCTCCTTCTTTCAATTATTATAATGTATCTCGGTAAGACTCACTGTTCTAGAAAATTCTTTAGTAACTCTATTATATTAATTTAATAAAAATATAAACATCTAACTATATAAAGACAGATTTGAATTAAGTCTCGAGTTTCTAGGGATTTGTCCAACTACAACTTTAACTTTATTAACAATCTTAACCATTATTCTCTATCTTGTAGAACAACGAGCTTTAAAGTATAAGTTTTAGTTCTATATATATAGGAGCTTTAAATAGTAGTTCTTTAAACTATATTACTTAACTCTTTTCCTTATTTCACATAGTAAAATCGTACTCTAGAATTTAACTTCAACTTTTAAATTACTTAATTTTATGAGTAATATAGTAGTAAAGTAGAGTTGTTACGTTTCTTTACTTAACGTGGTTTATTAGAGAGTCGATCATATCACCGAGTCGATCACTAAAAATATATAAGAAACGTCTATACAACTTTAGTAACATCTACAATTCTTAATTTAAATTAATAAAATTAAAAAATTTACTTTATTACTATATAAATAAGTAATTTTGAAATTTTAGGACGCTTACTAGTTATAACTAATGATTCGCTTAAAATTACCTCTATATTTATTAAAAAAAATCAATTTCTTTAATAACTTAGTAGTTATAATTAGTGAGTATCTAAGATTTCTATAAAAAAATAAAAAAATAAAATAAAGTAAAGGTTTTAATTTTATTAATTTTTAAAAAGAATTATAGATTTTTACTAGAGTTGTATAGACGTTTCTTATATATATTTTTAGTAATCGACTCAGTGATATAATCGACTCGCTAATAACTACATTAGTACTATATTAAACTAGATAAGTAGAGAAAGACGTTTAAAGGAATAGTTAAAAGTAAAAAGACTACTAAGTTATAATTTATTTTAAATAGTATATAGTATTAAATCTCTATCTTTTACTAGATAGACTTACTTTTATTTTAGTATATATTTACTTATTATAGTACTTTTATAGTTATAATATTAGTTTCTAAACTAGATAATAATATCTAACTTTCTTATTCTAATTAAGTAGATTAAGCTATAAATTAGTAGTATAAGATTCTATTACTATTCTAGAATTATAGTAAATATAACGTGGTTTACCACCGAGCGACGCATATCACCGAGCGACGCACTTTTCCCCACCCCACTCCTTATAAACTTTAAGACGTGTTTTTTCAACCATTTATTATGGAAATTCAAACCTAAGAAGCGCGAATCATTCTAGCTATCAAGGCTATTCGAACGTCCAAAAAGCTAAGTAAACACTCTACAGCAAAGATCTACAAGGTCCCTGAAGTAACACTTCGACATAGAATAGCTGGCTGAACCCATCGCCCTGAAATTAAAGCCAATTGTTACAAATTGAACGACTTAGAGGAGGACATGATTGTTTAATATATACTTGATCTAGATTCGAGAGGATTTGAGCCCTGTCTAACTAGTGTTGAAGATATAGCGAATCTCCTGCTCAAATCTTAAGGGGTACTATGCGTCGGCAAGAACTAGGTATATTGATTTATTCAACGACGACTAGAGTTAAAGACGCGTTTTAATCGTGTTTACGACTTCCAAAGAGCCTTGTGCGAAGATCTGGAGCTCATTAGCGCGTGGTATTAACTAGTTGAGAATATGCGGGCGAAATATGGTATTATGGACCCCCTCTGCTGATATCAACCTTTGGGTCTCACAGACTCCTTCCTCACAACCTAACTAATACTCTTTTATAGACGACATTAGTTAAGAATCGGATTACACGTTATTAAGGAAGCTCGCTAACCCCTATTTTCTAGACAGTAGCTACATTAGCTAAGGGTATAGAGCTGTTAGCTCATGAGATGACTTTATTATTAGCTGAAGTCTATACCCTTTGTAAGGTAAATGAAGCACTAAGTAAACGCCGGAGGGCTAAAAAGACTCGGGCTCGTCAAGGGGGGGCACTTACTGTAGAGGATACGCAGGACGTATTAGCTCAGAAGGAAGCAGAGGAACAGGCTCGACGCGATAAGCGCTCTGAGGAGGGTAGGCAAAAGGAGGGGCAGTCGTCTGGGCGACGATGTAGTACCTACAGGAAGTCTAGTCATAATACACGAACTTGTTAAGAGGCTGTAGATACTTCTAGTTCATTAGATTCAGATTCAGATTAATTAATATAATATGTTGTGATTATTTAATTTTACCCTTTAGGTGGCAGGGTAGGGGAAAGTGCGTCGCTCGGTGATATGCGTCGCTCGGTGGTAAACCACGTTATAAAGAATTCTATACTATAAATTAGTAATCTTTTAGATAGCTTAAATAAGAGTTAAGAATAAATAGTTATTAGTAAAATAACTATATAGTTACTATTTATTCTAACTAGTGTCTAGTATTAGATATCTATCTTATAATAGATAGATAGAGTAATATTTCGCTAGAAACTTATATATTAAAGTCTTCGATATATATATTATAAGTTTCTTAGTTAGATAATATTATCTAACTTAATTCTACTAAGTGAATAGAGTAAGCTATTAATAAGTATCGATATACTCTATTATTCTTTCTATTTTTATTCTAAATTTATAGAGAAGTCTAAACTCTTAACTTATAATATACTAGATAACTAGTGTAAATCTATAAATAAAAGCCACTTACTAGACTAATAATTATTCACTTTTTAGATACTATAATATATTAGTCTAGATACTATTAAGAATGTTTAAATTTACTAAAATAATAAATTAATAAGGTAAACTAGTTTCTCTTTCGAGTAGTAAGTTAATATTAGCGTTTCGATTTATATATCTCTTTTTCCTTTTTTCACTTCTAGTTATATATATTTCGAAATTTCTCACTAATTCGTAGTTTTTCACATTAAAAAGCGTTTGAATTTCGAGTCATTTCGTGGTGTAGGAATGCCATTTCTCTCTTTCTACCCTTTATGTAGGCAATTCCTTATATTTATCACTTGAAAGTGAGTTTTCTCTCTCAATATACCCAAATCCCCAGTGTAGGCCAGTTTCACTATATAATTAAGTACTATTTCCTTTATTCTTTGGTGGCATAGGAGCTGGGAGACCGTCAAAGGAGGCAACGAAGCCCCCCTGAGGGAGAACAAATGTGTTGGGGAAGCCAAGCTGGGGATGACCATTTTGGAGGAAGTCTTGGAGTCGTAGTAGTAGTTGAGGAGGAGCTTGGAGGATTGGTCGGGGCACCAATGGACCTCCAGGAGGCAGAGCAGCAAATTGGCCTCGAAGGACCTGGTCAATGTCTTTGAATAGTTAGTAAACAGCATCCAAAAGACGGATATGAAGGAAAAAACTACCTCTAATGGCCTGGTGGAGGTTTCCCAAAGGCCGTGTAAGCTCTCTTGCTGCCTCTTGTCGATAAATGGCTTGGGCTTGAAACATTTGTCCCATTGGGAGAGCATTGACGAATTGCGCAACCCTACGAGCTTCCTGGGTGCACGCATCCCCCCTCTGGCCGCGAAATTGGAGGTAAATAACCTTGAATATGTCAGTAATTGGGAGAAAAAGCCAAGAAAAAGGGTTTGCTTACGTTGAAATGGTCAAATGCAGCGCCCAATCTCCCAGCTTCAACACCACGCTCAATGGCGTCTAAAAGCGGGCATGTGGCAAAGATTGCCTCGATTCTGCGACGCTGGAGGTTGGGAACGGCTGCAACGTTTCCGGAAGATATCGCGTTGGTGGTAATTGTGCGCTACAAGTGTTTGTACGTCGAAAATGGGTGGGAAAACAGTGAGTAAGAAAGGTTGAAAACAGCCTGGTAGCGAAACCTAACCTAAAAATTGAGTAGGTAAAAGGCTGAGGTAAGGCTAACACACTGTACAGCCCCCTTGGACGAAAATTATCTTTTTCTATTGTCGATTGCCCGCCAATCGATTTCTAAGCGACCTGCGACCTACCTCAACCCTATATTTTGATTTGAACATCTATTCGAGGGACATTTCAACATTCATTGTTTCAGGTACTCAATTCTGTATTTCTGGATTCAATCTATCTAAAACGCCATTTTAAACCACGAAATACAAGGTTATAAGGTCACCACCCCAAGAAAACAAGGCCCAAACGGAACCAACCGAAAAGATGTGAAATTAATAAAAGTTTTTTAAACAAAAGGAAAAAAAGAAAAATCCATCAGCGACGCTGAGCCCAAAATAGTGTAGAATCAGTACTTGATGACTTCAATAACGCTGCTAACACCGCATGAAATCCGCCAGTCCATTGGCCATGACCTTCTCGCTCTGGGGGAAACTGTTCAGACAGCCAAGCTTGGTTGTATTGAAATGAAAGGTTTTACAGCCCTTCTTGCTGCCGCTGACAATTTGAGGACATTTCATGGTATTTCTGCTTCTTTCCCCCACGGCCCCTGGATACGTTCTCATGGAAATGATGTGAAGAGGAGGGAGGTTGTACTCGTTGGGGATGCATCTGTGGGTATCCTCCATATTGGTTGTGTTGCGGTTGCGGGTTTTGCATTGGTGGGTCGATAGGAGGCCAATTCAAGAGTCAAAATCGACAATTTCCTATTGAAAAAGAGGTATCTTAAACTTAAAATCATTGACGGGAGCGTCTGGCCTCCGCAACCCGCTTATTCTCCTCGATGAGGTAGGCCCGGAACTCAGCTGGTCTTTCCACAGCCAGAGCCCAGGCACTACCGCCACTGATCCAACGACCTGTTAAGCAAAAATAATTAGTTTAGAACTTCTAGGTGATAATTAATAAGATATACCGTGACCAATTGGAGGGGGGGGGAAGGTGCCACCGGACGACGACGACCGAACTCCATCTCCTCATCCACCTCCTCCTCATTTTGAGCTGCAGGAGCAGCAACAAACAGAGGGCTGCCCATGGCAGCCCATCCTGAGTTTTGTTTGAAAGCCGCGATGGCTTGCGACTTTGTTGGCTCTGGGAGGCCGGTGATTCGTTTAAACTCGTTTCTGGTAACTTTGCCATGACGGCCTCGTATGTGGTGGTAGGTCCATTTAGACTATATGGTTCGAAGCGTTAGACTTCCTGACTAAAATACTAGGAATCTGAAATTGAAACTTACCCTAAACTCCTCCAAGCTCACGCCCACATACAACGCCCAAGCCTCCTTCTCCCGCTCCCGCAAGAAAGGGTTGCGGTTAAAAACCGCGAGAACAGTGTTGGGCTGCCAGAGTGCGGGGTGTACGTTTGCCATCGCTAGATGATGTGCGAGTATTGTGCGAGTATTGGTGGAGATGAGAGAGAGGATGAGGGTGTCGACGATGGTTGGGAAGAGAGAATTTCAGAAATAGTGTTGGCAACCTGGCTTATCACGGCGCTGCTTCTATATTTAGCCGAGTTCACACATCCATTAGCCCTTCGGCTGAGGCTAGTGCACAGCTTTTCCCTAACTTGAGGCCTAACCCCCTGTCAAAAGTATTTATCTACTACGCAAGATACCTTGAAGTCTTTGCAACGAAAGTGTTTGGCTTGGTATGGGGTGCATTTTGAATCGTCAAAGACTCATTTCAAGCGACTGATTTGCACTCATAGATCGCTAAACGTTCTTCTCTGGGGAATTTACAATATTTCACAATCACATGAGAGCATTTTCGCCACAGTGTTTTGTGGTCGGTGCCCAATGGGTCTTTTTTCCTTGTATTCGCCTCCACTCCCACAGCCAGAGAGCACCAGAACGCCAAACGAACATTATCCTCCCACCCAAACTCCACCCAGCTCCAATATTGTTGACGAAGCCTTAGTGGCATGTTGCTGCAATTAAGCAGACTTCGAAAACGCAGCAGCAGAAAACGCAACAAGAATCTCGGCCGCCTCTACCTCCTCCTTGTAAGCCGCAATAGCAGCAATTTTCTCTGGCTCCGCCATGACCCGGATGCGACGGAGTTCGGCACTGTCATACGCCGTTGCCTCACCGCGAGAAGTCATCTCGAACCATCGTGACTACATCCATAAGGTTAGTGTTATACTAAGTAGTCTGATATTGAGAGCGAAAGACAAGAATCTTCTGCAATAGCTTTCAAGTGGATAATTTTCCTATTTCAATGAAGTGGAAATCAAAAGACGTCTTTCTCTTCTGCCTCAAATGCTCTAAAGGCGAGAAACAATCAAGTGAGCTTCCTGGACTAGCTCCCAAGAATTTTAATTCTTGTAAATTAGGAGATTACAGAGAAAGATACAAGAAATTCCCATTAGCCCAATATATTAAAACAATACAAGTATAGAAGTATGTTAAATGGAATAGTCCTCAAGCTGGGAGTTGTTTTCCCAAATCGATATTGCAGAAGGGCTAATAAGAGGTTTCAAGTATCCCAGAGGATTGGAAGAATGGAGCTGAAGGGGGGATTCTACTGAAAAGTCCTTTTATATGACTTGCTTGCCCGAGATCGCAAAAACAGATAAGAATACATAAGAGACTAGAGTACTTGACGTCGTAAAGGGATAGAAATATGAAACCTACCTCGGTGGCAGCGATGGTGAGCGGCATGCCCGTCTCCTCCGAGATCTCGGCAGCCAATTCCTCCTTCTCTTCCTCAGTGCGGAAGGGGTTCTTGTTGTACGCTGCGATAAGCAGCTTGCGGTGCTCCGGCATGCTCTTGGTGGTGGGTCTCTTGGCTTTCTTGTTACGGGCCATTTTGATGGTGTGATATGGATTTGGAAATGGTGGAAACTGGAAATTTGTAGTGTGTGTATGACGGTGTTGTATTTCCAAAGAAGGAAATTTTACGATTACGCGTAACTGGTGGCAGATATTACAATTTCGCTACATTATTTATCCGAGCCGATTCTCAACCACCGAGGCCACCGCGAGTCAACATAGCCTCGCAATCCATTGTTCAAGCAAGCCTTTGATAATCTACAACACCAACAGATCGTACAGTGACGTTACTAGTGACTTCCCATCTCGCTTGAAAGACAAGAGCCAGGCGAGGCCGGTATTCTGCCGGTTGTCACAACGACAACTTCCTTTCATTGAAAATCACGTTTTTGGGGCATTGCAAGACACAAAGAAGGTACTCATAGATGTTGGAGTGAAAAGGAATTTCCGGAGGTATGAAACAGAAACTAGTGTGGTGAACGGGAAGGAATCGCAATAATAAACTTTACCAAATTTCCTAGCAAGGCCGAGTTACGAAATATTTAATACTCCGCACTAAAGAGCTGCATAACCATTCCCCAAGAGAGGCTGCATCTCCATTGGTTAAGGTAAATTTCAATTGCTATGCTCTATTCCAGTTTTGGAGGTGACTGGCTTGCACATTTATGAACAATCGTTGAAATAAGCATTCGCTCCAAAGTGAAAGCCGAAGTAAAACCGGTTGTCATATCAACGACTGCCTGTCACATCGGTGGGTGCGGCTGCACAAAGAACGAGAATGAGTTGCTAGCGAAATATAAACTGCAATCCTCTTTAATTAAGTAGCTTACATATTGGAAGCAAAAGCCTCCCCGCATTGGGGTTCACCCTTGAGAGCAAGGCTGAATATTCTCTCTAAAGACCGCGAGGCAAGGCTGATTGATTCCATCGAGCTTCCATTATGCTTGAGCTTTGTGGTGATTGGGATTCATTATCATTCAGAATTCTACTAAGAGTTTTGGGTTTCACAGTCCTCCTCTGCTGCATCCTGCGTTCCGCAGGTAGGACGTTCTGATTGGTCCGTTTGTCTTAGTGCTCTCATTGGTTCGGTCGTCTTAGGGTTCTCATTGGTTCGGTTAGAGTGAAGTCCACGTCCCCTTCATCCCTTAAACATACGTTCACAGTTTGAGTACATGGGAGTTTGAAACAAATTTTTAGAGAATAAAGGCTGGAATGAGGACTTTTGAGATAACAAAGCACTTTAAGAACCTGGGTGTGGGTGGTCAGGTGGCGGGGAAGGACGAGGCGAGGTGGGAACTGCGAGGCTTGGTGCTCAACACCACAGGATGCATGCCCAATGACTTTGATACTACTTGGCTTGAAAACCACTCATCTATGATATCGTCGTGCCTGAAGTGGTGTCTCCGTAGGCCTATGGGCAGCCTGCGCTATACCCCAGGAGTTTGGGGGGTAAGATGCTTTTAAAAATGGGAAGTGTCATGAATTATGAACAACTTGCAAGTGACTTCCACACTTGGCCATACCAGCAAATGGGAAGCGGGGAGACCCGGGAAGGAGATTACCTCAAATAATGCAACAACCGTGGCATGTAGGGCAAGAAGCCCTGGTGACAGGCTTCGGGTCTGGAGGCGTTCCGATCAAGGCAGCAGTAAGCTCCGGCGATAACAAGCTGCTTTTTCATTCGACGGTGGCTCAGAATTACCGACTAGTGCAGCAAATACTGGCCTATCTGCTACCCGATTAGGTTAAGTCCTCCTTGCGGCAGAGTCATAGCTTCTTCCGCAGTACTAACGTGACAGGGATTGGAAAATTCAGAGAGGATTTAATACCCCGACAGCTCCTCCCACCCAAGGTTGAACCATTATCACTGTCAACAGTTTATGCCTTTCCCAAGTCTCCTACTGGAGTTCGATTTCGACAAACTCCTCAACTCCTTTCCATACCACGTTGACAATTCTGGAGCTGACCACGGCGGTGGGGGGAAGGTGTTTGTGCGTTCGCCCCTCCCACCTCGTTGCCACCCGCGACAAGACATCGAGGTATACGAGCCCTGAAAGATCTGCAGTATGGTAAGTACCGATCAATCCTTTCAAGACTTCTCGTATCTAATAACTTCTAGGGGTCTCTATCACACAGATGGAGACCCCACATTCTCGGAGATAATTGATCTCGTCGCCTCCGGCACCCCAAGAACAGGAGTCCTTGGTATCCTGGAAAGACCCGGATGGTCTGCCATTCCGCCGAGCGAGGTAGATCAACATATGCAGCAAGTGTCGTGGAACTCGCTAATATCTTGATAGAGCTCGTTCTGCTCAGGCCAGGATGAACAATTGAGAAACAACCAACTTCGTCCGGACTGAACAACAGATCGCGAACCACGGAGTCGCTTTCTTCGATTGGATGTCCAACCACCCAACAGAACCCGATGTTCATGTAAAGGCATTCGACCAAGCATTTCACGTTCACTCGAGTGTCCTCGAGCAAGCAAGAATCCGAACAGAAATCCAAGACGGGCTAAGAAGTCCACTCAGGGTGTATGTCAATCCTCCTACTCTTTTCTCTTCCGTTTTGAATTGTTTTAAAAGTACAACTGCTAATTCATGGGTATCATTGCTAGCCTCCCCATCTCCTTCGCATCTCTAACTGGGAGGGCCCTGGGAATCGGTTTCCAAGTCATCTTCCGGAAGACGACGGAAAGGTTCTCTGCATGGAGTAGATCGCGAAAGAGCAAAGACCCTTGGAGACACCAGGACGCTGCTGGAGGCAGAAGACGTTCCCGTCGTCTTGCCACACCTCTGGTTTGAGCTTCCAAGTTATCTTTCCAAAGACGACGGGAAAGTTTTCTGCCTGCAGCATGATTGCAAAGGACCTTTTGGAGACCCCACCAAAGCAACTTCAACTGACACAGACCCGTCTGAAGCTTGTTATCACACCCGTGGTAACGTTGAGAGATGATCGACACAAGTCGATCAAGGTTCACTTGCACCACTTTACCGTTTTGACCATTGCTGGGATGGGGTGAACATTACCAAGGGTATGATGGATTGGGTTTCGGAACCGATGTATGATTAGAGAGATATATAATGGAATATACAGGCATTGGATGGATTGATTTGACGTGTTGTGTAGTGTTCTTCGTGTGATCTTTGTAGTTATGCAACTCCCTTCAAATGTCTTTCATGGGGGACCTCTCGTTTGTGAAGGGGCGATAAGGTAACTTAAGGCATATTGTGGTCTTTTCTTGAAGAGATTGCTTTAAAAATAATTAATTAAGCCTTGATAAGTCGCACTCAAACTCTGGAAAGGAGACATGTGGATCGAAGTCGAGAAGACCTCGATATATGATGGAGCCGCATTATTAGTGGTACAAATTTGTAGTTTTACAATGAAGCCTCTGGGTTCTAAGGAAGCAGGTCCTTTGATGAGGAGCTACAGAGTAACGTTTCTCCTCCCTTTTGAGGAAAGTTTCTTTTTGAAACAATACCTCCAACACAATCCAGCCCAAAAATGAGTTACTGGTGTTGTAGCAACCCTGATTTGGGGGGAGAAAGTGCCCCTCACCGAGGCGTGGTCGCCCCCTCCCCAAAAAGATACAGCTTCCAAGTGCCACTGCTGTTGCAGCAACTATTTCCTAGCAATATTTTCCTCACGAGCTCCCCACCACCATGTCTTCCGTTGTTTCATGACTTGAACATAATCAAATCGAGCAGGTTTACCAGTTGAGTCCCTTGTTATCAGCGAAAGAACGTGCCATAGAAGCTACTCGAATTGGGGTCGATTTGAGGACTCAATCCAAAGTACGGTTATGTCTTGAATCAATTGGCTTTACAGTTTCTCGCCCCAAGCAGCCCAATTGCTACCGCTTCCGACAAGCCAGCCAAGGATAAGGCTATGACTGCATACAAGTTGGAGATAGTAAAGGTGCTATGCGGATACTACCCAAGTGTTTACCTTGCCGTCGCTGGTACGTTCCACTAATTCCTATCCCCGAAGTTTGTACTAACAATGTCAAGTAATTACACAGAAAGTCGTCAACTGGCGTTCCAATGTCCCTCCTCACCCCGCAGACCTTCCCCTCAGAGAAGGCGTCCTCCCCGGCCCCTATCCTCATGACGAACGTCTCCTCTTTCCCAACTACCCCGCGAGTCCCATATTATATCCCTAGATAGGTTTATGGGCGGAATCAGCAACTCGGTCTCCTATCATGACAAGGTCCTAAACAACATGAAGAAGGTGCTTCCTGAAGTACTGGCTGGAGCTATACCATATGCCACCTCTTTGCACAATTTCGCATACGGTTCGAGGTTTCAATATTGGTCGATTTCGTATGCTGGGGCTTGGATAAATAGTCAGGTTGTTCTGAAGGTGCCCATAAGGCTTCACTGTTTAGTTGCCATTCTGTCTTTTAGGGGGGTTCTTTCGCATGAAATGGAGTCTTTGGACAATGGTTTTGGCAGCCTTCGTCTGTCTATTAGGTTGTCAACTGCTCTTTCTTTCTTTCTTGTTACTACATCTTCAGACCTCTAGAATCTGGTCCGGGTGTACATTTACTACAGTACCGCTTAGAATATGATACTTCTTACTTATGGAAATGACTTCCTGATTCTCGCTGTTTCACGTTCAATGCTAAACCTTAGATTTGGAAAGAAGGATATGATCTGCTCGATAGTTCATTTGGCAAAGGATTTCATTTCATATTTTTACCTCTTCCCCGACGAAAACAGCGACAACAGCGACCGGCAACAGCACAGAAAAGAAAACACTCAAAAAAGTGCCAGAGCAGCAAACCAACCCCTCCCACCCAAAACCCTCCACTTATGCCTAAATAATCATTAGTTTTGATCTATCAATTCAATTGCAACGGTGATAAAATACCTGATTGAAGTATCTCAAACTTCTCATCATGGCCTCCCCCATCAGCTCCGCCATATCTCCCGCCTCAACAGCCAAAACCGCCTCGACAAAGGGTTGAATGGGGCCACCATTACCAGCAGCCTTCCAATCCTTAAATATCTCGCTAGAAACACTAGCAGACTTGGTCTTGGTCAAATAATTGGAGAGGACGGCATAAATGATCCAGCGCTTGTCTGCATCGGCAGGTTGGGCCAACCACCGACCGTACCGCGCCTCAGCGACCTCCTCATCGTCGAAATACCGGGAGTCGTTCTCGTACCATTGCTCCTAATTGAGAGTGTTAGAATGGTTCAGGTCGTTTGGAAAGAGGAGGTCTTTGGAAGTGAGGAGGTAATTGTAAATAAGAGAACTTACGCTCAATCCCCGCAACTTGTCTTTATCCGCACCCTTAGAACCATATTCCTCACCAAAAGCCTCCGCAAAGGCAGCGATTCTTTGGTCTCGGGAGAGACAGGGATTTTTGATATAGATTTGATTGACAGTATTGCGTCTGTCATCTTCCAATTTGGCGTTTGGGCGTGGGAGGGAGGCACGGGCAGAACGCTTGCGGCCTTTGCCTGATTTGGCAGACTTGTTGGTTGTGGGTTTACGTGAAGCCATTTTGTTGTAGAAATGAGAGTTATGAGGACTTGTGATGTTGGTGTTGCGAAAAATTGGTTGTGAAAACTCACAATCGGCAGGTTGAGAATTTTGAAAGTCGCTTCGCGTATTTTAGCCAGCCCACATTGCCAGGGCACAACAGAGGGTACTTCTTAGGGCGGCCATGTAATCTTAGCCCCTCTACATGGCCGCCCCAAGTACCCTCAACCCATCACCTGGGGTGGGATTGGGGTTTGGTTTGGCAATAGAAAGAGAGTTGAAAGGAGAAGGAGACTTTCTTATATACATAGGGACTCCTTGGGAAGATACAGGCCATTGATGTTAATCATTATCTTTTGGTGGGGCGGCTGCATGTTATTCAGAGAAACTTCAGGCCAAACAGTCAGATATGCGGGGTTTACTACCAATCAAAGGCTCTATGTTGCTCTTGAAAATGCGGGGTGCCCCTAGAATACCTACAGCGATTTGTGAATCACTGCTTCTCGAATAAAGTATTAGACATCTAAGTATTTTTCTATACAAGTACTATATATAAAGAGCTTATATACCAGCTTTACTACTAATCGCAGGTTGTGTTTTTCGTTCTAAAAATATCTATAAAAGTATATTAGTTATTATTGTAATAGTAATTTAATAAAGAGAATAAGTATTTAAGATTTCTATTACTATATTATATATCTCTAAAATACTAATATACTCTCTAGTAAGTAGATTTATACTTAATAATCGAGCTTTAACCACTAGAATATAGATAACTAATAGATTTTATATATCTAAAAGTATTAATAATAACTTTATTCGAGAAAATTAGAGTAACTAATAGATAGATTATTATAATACTCTTTATTCTTTTTTATAAATAAATAGAGCTAGAATATTAGTTAAGTAAAGTACTTAAAAGATTATTAGTATTCTATATAAGATAGAAAATTTAGACCTTTATTACTTTTAACTTTAATAGAATATAATAGCGAAGTATTAGACTTACTTGACTTTAGTCTAACTTCTTTTAGTTTTTCTAATTCTACTAGATATATAAAGTAATTTTAACCTTCTACTTTATTTATATATTATCTATAACCTTTTAATTTCTCTATCTTTCTTACTCTATTACGAAAATATAACTTAAAGAGTTTCTTAACCTAAAGAGATAGTATAAAAGTATTAAATATATTTTATATTATTTCTATAAATCTACTTAGTATTATAAGATATAAGCCTCTAGCTTAAAGTAGTATTCTTTATTTAAATTATAATAGAGTAGAAATTAACTTTTAATAAAATTAAAGTCTCTACTATAATATAATACTATTATTAGTATAGTTTTATACTCTACTCTTTTAAAAAGCTCTTACTCTAAAATAAGAAAATTAATTAATAATAGTATAACTTAAAACTAAGTTTTATTATTATAGTTTTTCTACTAAAGTAGAGTAACTATTTTATAACTTAGAGTAGTTTTATTACTATTTAATATAGTTTTAAAAGAGAATTTAGTAATTATATATCTTCTAAATATAGTCTTTCTAGTTTATATAAATATATATAATACTAGAGAAACTTTATAAAATAGCTAACTTAGTATACTAGAACTCTAGACACTCTAGAACCTCGAACACTTTTCCTTACTCTACTATCTTATAACCTTAATATATAATTTCTTAATAATTAGCTATAGAAATCTAATTCTAGAAAGTATGAACTATCTTAGCTATCGAAGCTATTCGAATAATAAAAAAACTTAGTAGTCGCGCTACTACTAAGATATATAAAGTATCTAAATCTACGCTTTCTAATAGAATAAATAGCTATACGACTCTTAGTAAACGCCGACTAGTAAGTTATAAGTTAACTAAACTAGAGAAGAAAGTAATTATTTAATATATATTTAATCTAGATATAAGAGAATTTAGACCTTAGTTAGCTAGTATAGAAGATATAGTAAATTATATACTAGAGTCGCGTAGAGAATACTATATCGAAAAGAACTAGGCCTAACGCTTTATATAACGACGTCTAGAGTTAAAGACGTGTTTTAATCGCGTTTACGACTTTTAAAGAGCCTTATATAAAGATCTCGAGCTTATTAGAGTATAGTTCTAACTAGTAGAGAATATATAAGCGAAATATAGTATTTAAGACTACGACTTTTAGAACTTTAATAAGACTAGTTTTATAATAGATATAATTAGCTCTACTATAGTTATTATATACACGGATCGATATAGTAGAGGTAAAGCTATTTAACTTAGTAATCGAGAATAGAATATAGTAATTATATATATTAATAGAGAGAGTTTAAGTATATCGCTATTTTTAGTAGTTAAAGTAAAAAACTACCTTACTAGTTAGTATACTAAGGGCGGCCTACTATATAATTATATTATAAAGCTAACTAGTAATAGATAGACTAATAATAAGATAGGTCTTAAATAACTAGAACACTTTAATAAATATATATATAGTCGTGTATATAGACTATATTAAATGTTAGTACTAGATAGATATAAGAGTTATAAATTAGCTACGTTTTAAGAGTATTATAAAGCTAATAATATAATTCTTCTCTATCTCTCTTCTTATTTATCTTATTTAATATAGCTACTCGATATTAGATGTTTTAGTACTCTTAAATATATATATAAACGTTAAATTAAGACCTTTATTAAAGCTTATATAAATTATATTACTAAGGTCGAATTCTTTATAGCCTTTTATATAGCCTATAACTAGTTAATTATAATCTAAAATAGCTAAAGCTAAGTTTTATAGAGCTAGTCTAGTACTCTAGATTCTTAGGCTATACTCTCTAAGCTAGATGTTATTTTATAGACTCTAATACCTCTAAGTACTCTATTAAGCTATACTAACTCTTAGGTCTTCTAGACGTCTTATAATCTAACTAACGCTCTTTCGTAAACAACTCTTATTAAAAATCGTATTATATGTTATTAAGAAAGCTCGCTAACCTCTATTTTCGAGACAGTAGCTATATTAGCTAAAGGTATAGAGATAATAGCTTATAAGATAACTTTATTAATAGCCGAAGTCTAGACTCTTTATAAGGTAAATAAGGTACTTAGTAAACGTTGTAGAGCTAAAAAGACTCGGGTCTATTAAGGAGGTACACTTATTATAGAGGATATATAGAATATATTAGCTTAGTAAGATGCTAAGGAGCAAGTATAACGAGCCTACTACTATAGGTCTATATGTATAGAGTATTTTCTAAGCCTCGCTAAACTCTCTTTAGAGCTTTAAGTCTAAGATTCGTAACTATCACTTTAAAAGTTTAGAGCTACCGAGATATTTATTAATTCTAAGTTATTATACATCGTAATGAAATTATATAAAGTACGTATTAGTTAATTTATATTATTATTTTTAAGAACTTAATAATTTTTTTTAGATATAAAATGCTCTATATATATAGACCTATAGTAGTAGGCTCGTAAAGAGATAAGTGTTCTATAAAGAGTGATTAGAATAAGAGGTAATCGACTATTCGACGTTGTAGAACTTATAGAAAGAGTAGTTATAATACGCGAATGTGTTAAGAAGCTATAGATATAATTAGTTTATTAGATTTCGAGTAGTTTAAGTAAATGTTATATATTATAATAATTTAATGTTATATCTAGGTAGTAGAGTAAGGAAAAGTGTTCGAGGTCCTAGAGTGTCTAGAGTTCTAGTATACTACGTTATTAGAGTAAATATCTATCTATTCTTTCTCTATTTCCTTTTTAATTTCTCTCTATCTTTAGCTTTAATTATTCTATTTATAGAAAGAGAATTTAATCTACTCTAAGTACTATATATTCTTTCTCTTATAGTATATAGCTATAAGAGAATTCTAGAAGAGAGTACTTTAGATGTTTTATCTAGTTAGCGAAATATTCTAATAACGTTTCTTTATATATCTTATAAATAACTTCTAAATTAGTCTAGATATATTTATCTTTCTTATTCTCTAGGTATTTAATAAGAGCTATAGCTATCTTTATTCTCTTATCTATCTAAACTCTTTATAAACTATATACTACTTCTAATCTCGTAATAATTTAATAGCTAACTACTTTAAACTTCTTTTCTTTCTATTAATTAAAATCCTTCTAAAATTTAAGTCTTAAATCTTATCTATCTCTACTCTTATATTACTCTATATATATAAGAATAAACTAGGTTAGTTCTCTAGACATCTTAAGAAGTAGTAGTAGTTTCGACATTATAGGTTTCTTACGCGACGCTATATTAAGGGTCTGTTATAGAGAGGGATATAGTACCTAGCTGATTTGCGAGCGCGCGAGAGGTCAAGAAGGAGTTGTCGGAGTTGTCGGTCGGCAAAGGAGGGAGTATAAGGCTGTCAGGGCTTGTAGCAAATGCTAGTGAATTGAACTACAGAGGCATCTATGTACAAGAAGGATCGATTGTCCTTTCCAATGTAGAGTCCTTGCTAGCTTATATACCTAGCCTACCCATGCCAAAAGGTTCTGCCAAGCTTAGTTGCTAAGCACCATGGGATATTGTTAACCGAGGTCGCGTGAATACATCGCTGGAATACTCCAAGATTCACTCCACGGGTGCAACCCTTAACAAAGGCTCTACGAATGCGGGGTAAATTAAGGCTTTTTCGTAGAGGGAATCGGACGGCGTTCGTACAGTGGAAAAGCTGGCGAGAGAGAGTTTGAGGCTCTGCGAATGTAGGATAAATTGAGGCTGCTTGGCGAAGTGAATTCGGTCGACGTTCTTAATTTAGAAAGCTGGCGAGAGAGAGTATTTGAGCGCTGCGAAAGCGGGGTAAAGTGAGGCTCTTTGGCAGAGTGAATTCGCGTTTTTGTACTGTTGGAGGCTAGCGAGCGGGGGTGCTCGAAGGGGCAAATAAAGAGATCAAGGCTTTAAGGCTCGAGAGAGGGTTGGTTCAAGAAGAGGTTAAGGGGGAGGTGGTGCGTTGTTTGAGAGTCGATCGAGGTTTGATGGGAAGTGTCTCGTATGATTGAATTT
This sequence comes from Hymenoscyphus scutula, assembly GCA_001399465.1. Lineage (NCBI taxonomy): Eukaryota > Fungi > Ascomycota > Leotiomycetes > Helotiales > Helotiaceae > Hymenoscyphus > Hymenoscyphus scutula. The sequence continues at coordinate 2,351 of LKTO01000495.1, read as the reverse complement.
GACCTTCACGGTTTCGATAAATGAAGTGTACTATTAAAGCCATCGGCGAGTGTTGAGTACCGGCAGGTGTTGAGAATCAAGAGGTTTACTCTTTAAGAGCTTTGATAAGTAGCGCTGTTATATGTTTACTGATTAGTGTTAGTGTAAATGAGGTAGATAGAGTATTTAGAATTTAGTATAAATCGGTTATTCTCTCTCTCTAACGTGTAGCTATCTTATAAACTTATATAGCCTTCCCAGGTCACGTGAATACAGGAATATCCACTCTAAATATGTTGTAACACTTATATTATATAAAATTATCTAGATATCTTCTCTATCTACTTTATAATTTATAATTTATAATTTAGTTATTTTCGACTTTAAGTATATTTAGAATATTATAACTAGATATTCTACTCTTATTAATATATAAAAGGTTATTAACTACTAAATTATAAGTTATTAATAATAAAAATATAAAAATAAGCTAGTTTATCTATAAGGTTCTTTTTAATATTAGATACTCTTAACTTTTCTTTATTTTCTTATTCTCTTATTCTCTTTTTAATAAAGAGAGTAAGTAGTTTTACTTATCTATTTCTAGTTCTTATAGATAGTAGATTCTATTAAAATATAACTATAATTGTTTTATAAAAGCTACTCTCTTTTAAACTCGTCTTTCTTATTTTCTTTATAACTTTCTTATTAGTAAAAATAATAAGAGGTAATAAAGAGAAATAATTAACTAGAAAAATAGAGAAAGAGAGAAAGAGAGAGTAAGAAAAATAAGATAAGTAATAAACTCGGCCTAATATTCCTTCTAGTATAAGTAAGTAGAGAAAGTAAATCTCTCTCTCTCTCTTCTAAGAGTATTTACTTTAGTTATATACTTATACTTACTCTTCTATTTTTACTATTATACTCTTATAGAAATACTTCTTATATTTTTATTCTTAAACTATATAAGAAAAGTAGAGAAAGATAAGTACTAGAGAAAGAAAAAGAGAAAAGAGAGAGCTATTAGAGCTATATAGATAGAAAGAAAATTCCTCTATAATCTTTACTTCTTCTTCTACTCTTCTTTCTCTCTTACTCTTACTTCTATAATTAATATTCTCTTATTAAAGCTATAAATTAAGTAAGAATATTCTCTCTCTTTCTTAGTATATAAATTTCTATATTACTTAGAAGTCTAGAGTTATTAGATAGTAGAATTCTATACTATAAAAAGTAGTTAAAGTAAGAGCTATAAAACGCTAATATATTTTAGATTTTTTATATAATTTATAATTTATAATTTATCTTTTCTAGACTTTAGTATACTTAGAATACTATAAAAGGTAAAAAGACTTTAGATTTTAAAATAATCTATACTATTATTTCTATTCTAATACTATTTCTTCTTCTCTAGTATATTTTATTTAAAAAGTCTATAATTAGTTAATTATATAATATAGTTTACTACTAAGCGACGTATATTACTAAGCGATATACCTTTTTCTACTCTACTACTTATAAACTTTAAGACGAGTTTTTTAACTATTTATTATAGAAATTTAAACCTAAGAAGCGTGAATTATTCTAGCTATTAAGGCTATTTAAACGTCTAAAAAGCTAAGTAAACAGTCTATAGTAAAGATCTATAAGGTCTCTAAAGTAATACTTTAATATAGAATAGCTAGCTAAATCTATTACTCTAAAATTAAAGCTAATTATTATAAATTAAATAACTTAGAGAAGAATATAATTATTTAATATATACTTAATCTAGATTTAAGAGGATTTATATCTTATCTAACTAGTATTAAAGATATAGTAAATCTTCTACTTAAATCTCGAGAGATACTATATATTAGTAAGAACTAGATATATTAATTTATTTAATAATAACTAGAGTTAAAGATATATTTTAATCGCGTTTATAACTTCTAAAGAGCCTTATATAAAGATCTAGAGCTTATTAGCTTATAGTATTAACTAGTTAAGAATATATAGACAAAATATAGTATTATAGAATCTAATCTCTATAACTTTAATAAGATAGACTTTATAATAGATATAATCTCTCTAGTAATAGTTATAACTTATATAGATTAATATAGTAGAGATAAGGTAGTTTAGCTAGATAATTAAGAATAGACGATAGTAATTATTTATATTAATAGTAAAGATTAGAGTATCTCTCTATTTTTAGTAGTTTAAGAGAAGAATTATCTTATAAGTTAGTATACTAAGAGTAGCCTCTTATATAACTAGGTTATTAAACCTATAAGTAATAGATAGATAAATAATAAGATAGATCTAGAATAGCTTAAGTACTTTAATAAGTATACTTCTACTTAAGTAAAGAGTCTATATCAAATACTTAT
>LKTO01000494.1:0-37848 GCA_001399465.1 Hymenoscyphus scutula | reverse complement strand
TAGATCTCTAGAGAATTCTTAGAGATCTATTATATAATTATAACTATATAAAATCCTTAGATCGCTTAGCTAATCTAAGCGACCTGTCTAATACTATAAGAGTATATAATAGTACTTAACCTATTAGAGCGCCGCCTAGTCTTTACTAGTCACGTGTATACGTGATTTATAATACTAAGTAGCTAAGTATAAGTAGACTCTTACTATACGTCGACTACTAAGAGATAAATAATATAATAATTAAGAATACTTATCTACTACTAGAAGAATAATATCTACTAGATAGAATTAGATCTACTAAGATATTTATAAAACTCGATTAATAGAACACTTATATCTTAATTAGAATTAAGATAGATAATAAGTAGAAAACTATATTTAGATTACTCTTAGAACTCTATAAGTATATAGTAATACTTTTTAGGTTAGCTACTACGCTAGTAATCTACTAGAGATAGAATAATAATATTCTAGAAGAACTTCTAGAGATAATAGTTATTTATTATCTAGATAATATTCTAATCTACTTAGATAAGATAGAGAAATATAAGAGTTATATATAAGAAGTTATAAAAAGACTAGCTATAGTAAACTCTCGACTTAAATTATTAAAATATAAGTTTAGAGTAACTTATATAAAGTTTCTAGACTAGATAATCTCTCTAGAAAGAATAGAAATCAACTTAGATAAAATTAAGGATATTATTAACTAGGAATTACTAAAAACTATTAAAGATATTTAACGTTTTTAGAGATTTACTAACTTCTACTATTAGTTTATAGTAGACTATACTAGAATATCTAAACTAATAATAAACCTTATATATAAAGAAGTATCTTTTATATAGAATAAGATTATAGAAATAGTCTTTTAGATAATTAAGAAACACTTTACTAAGAAACTAATTCTATATAGCTATAATCTAGAGAAACTAAGTACTATAGAAATAGACTCTTTAGATATAGTAATAGACGCTATATATCTATAACTAGACGAAAATATAAAATTAATATCTATAGCCTACTACTTAAGAATATTAGACCTAGTATAATAGAACTATACTATATTCGAGAAGAAACTACTTACTATAGTCTTTATTTTAGAGTATTAGAAAATCTACCTCTAAGGAATAAAGTATTAGATAATAATACTTACTAATTACACTAATCTTTAGACTTTTACTACTACTAAGGAACTTATAAGTAAGCGTCTTACTAGGTAGTTAGAAACTCTATTATATTATAACATCGTTATCTAATATATTATAGAAATAATAAACCTAAGAGTAGACGCTTTTAGTTATAAACTAGGCTATAAAGAAGCTAGAGAATATATAAAGCTAGTAATATTAAAAGAGCTATCTAATAAGAACTTAGTTTCGATAGTTTATTAAATTATAGCTATATAGATAGTAGATCTATAGCTAGATATAATTAAGGCTATATATAAAGGATAGAACTAGTACTATAATAGGAAATTATAGGTTCTAAAAGAATATATAAAGTAGTTTATTAGCGAGTACTATTTAGTACTTATCTATAGATATTAAGAAATATAAAGAACTATGTAGCGAATAAAATAATACTACTTTATAGATTATCTACTAGCGATTATTAAGGAAGTAATAAAAGAGTATAATATCTATATCTAAAATAAGGCTTTACGCTAGCTACTATATAGATAGATAGATACTACTTCTATTCTATAGATACCTTAGAAATTAGTCTCTTAGAATTTTATTATTAAGCTACTAAAATCTAAGGATCTAATAATAGAAGTTAAATATAACTTACTTCTAGTTATTATAGAAAGACTTACTAAATATATAATACTAATACTATATATAGAGTTAAGTATAGTAGAATATCTAGTATTTATATACTTAATAGATATAATCTTAAGGTATAGAATATTAAAGGAAATACTCTTAGATAGAGATAATATAAGAGACTTAGATTAAGGGGGTCAGTTTAACTAGAGGCTTAGCAAGCACGTAGTCTTAGCGAGGCGACAGACGTATAAATGTAACCCGACGGAGGTCTATAAGAAGGCTAACACTACTAATACTATAGAAGGTTTTAAGAAGTATATAGATAGAAGAGAGGATCCGAGGGTTCTAGGCCTATATAACTATAAGGTAGACGGAGATATAATAGAGGCATCGTTTATTCTATATTCTAATAGAATATTAATTATTCTACTATATCTATATACTCTACTATTTATTTAGTTCCTTATAGATAAGCTCTTTATCTCGAGGTTCTAGATAGCTCTTATAGAGTAATTAGATATAAAAAGAAAGCTTTCGATAGCCTTTTACCTCTAGACTAATAGAGAGAACGAATATATAAATTAAGTAGTTAAAATATACCTCTATTAATATATAAACTACTAGTAGAACAACTAGATAGAACTGTTACCTTTAGCTTAGTTTATATATAATAGCTTAACTATAGAAATAATACTTATATTACTATTCTATACTAACTTTAAGTATAAATTACTAGTATATAATAGACTAATGTAGTTTACTATCGAGTCGGCTATATTACTAAGTTGACTACTTAAAATATATATAAAAAACGTCTATATAACTCTAGTAAAAATCTATAGTTCTTAATAAAAATTAATAAAATTAAAAACTTTACTTTATTACTATATATATAAGTAATATTAGAAATCTTAGATACTTACTAATTATAATAGCTAAGTTATTAAAGAAATTAAAAAAACTCTATAAATATAGAGGTAATTTTAAGCGAATCGTTACTTATAGCTAGTAAGCGTCTATAAATCTTAATATTACTTATTTATATAGTAACTAAGGAGATTTTTTAATTTTATTAGTTTTTATTAAGAATTATAGATTCTTACTAGAGTTATATAGACGTTTTTATATATATTTTAAGTAGCCGACTCGGTAATATAGTCGACTCTATAGTAAACTATATTAATAAAAATAATAATTAATAATTAATTAGCTCGAGTATTAGTCTTAAAGATTAAAGGCCTATATAAGAAACTTATAGAGGACCTATAGTTTATAGTAGAGTATAATATATACTACTATAATAAACGATATAGTTAGAAGCTAATACTAAAAAAGAGAGATAAAGTCTATTAATAGCGAAAAAACATCGATATAAAGAGACTAAGTAGGAAACTAGACTATATATATATTAGACCGTTTAAAATTAAATAAGTAAAAGAACCTTTAAATTATAAACTAGCTCTACTAAAAATAATAAATATCTTTCTAGTATTCTATATCTCTCTACTTAAACTAGTACTACCGAGAGTACTACTAGCTCTACTTATAGAGATCTAGCTAGTTAATCTAAATACTAAGTATAAGGTTAAAAATATTCTTAACTATAAACTTATTAGAGATAAGATTAAATATTTAATTAAATAGTTAGATTATCTATATTTAGAGAATACTTAGAAACTAAAAGAGAATATTAGCTAGTACTTAGTAGAACTTAAGAAGTTCTATTCTTAAAACCTAAGTCTATCTATAGTATATAGTTAGTAGAGAAAGTCTTAAAAAAAGTAGAATTAAGACTAAATTCTAGAGAAGTGTTAATAGAGAAAGTATTAGTATAAACGAGTATACGATTACCTAGGTAGACATCTATAGCCGGAATAGTAGCCTTAGCCTTTTCTCTCTCTATACGCTTTTCCTCCGCCTCTCTCGCCTCTAACTCGGCTATAGAATTCAAGCCTAAACGAATTAACCGCTACTCCTTCTCGTCGAGTTAGCGTTATAGCCTCTATAAACGGAGAACCTTAGTAGCGGCCTTCTATTAGAACTGCTAGACCTTTTCCTCTTTATTCTATAACCTTTACCTTTACTAGTTAATCGAGGACTAGTTAGAAAGTAAGAGTATTCGATTCTATAATTTAATATCGTAAGATTTCTTTTAATAAGTATACTTAGAATATTTATTAGCCTTAGAAGTTATAGACAAAGCTATAAACTTATAACTAGAACGTTTATATTAAGTATAGAGCGATATCTCTTCTCTAGATCTATTAATACATTTAGTAAGTTTAATCTAACGTTTATATTCTATTATATAGATAGTGTTTATATTAAAAGAAGGAAGGCTAATAGCCTTCTAACATTATTTTCTTAGGTTATACTTAAGTATAGAGACACGCTAGACTAAGAAGAGAATATTATTATAAATTATATATATATATAATAAGTAAAGACTAGTTAGTATTCTAATAGGTTAAGTACTATTATATACTCTTATAGTATTAAAAGAATCGCTTAGGTTAGCTAAGCGATCTAGAGATTTCCTTATACTCTTATTATATAATAAGCGATATAGCTAATATATCGACTATATCGACTATATCGACTATAATTAAATAGTCGACTATAGTAGCTATAAGTAGAAAGGTTCTATATAAGACTAGTACGTCTACTATTAGATAGAAGCTTTATAATTAACTTAATATTATATTATTATTACTACCTTAATAGCTTTATAGTTAAGTAACGAGTTTACCTTCGAGTAAATATCTAGTTAGCGATTAAACCTCTTTATAAGTAATAAACTCTAGCGATACTTAGTTACCTTAGTTAGTTAGTTCGAGAATCGTTATACTAGCTTCTTTAGAAGTAGTTATATAAACTGTTATTATAGTAGCGAGGGACGCTACTACTTTCTCTATAAGTATACTCTCTTATCTATTATAGTCTATAGCTAACTATTATAGATAGAACTAGCTAATATTATAACTACTACTTATATTACTACTACTATTACTACTACTATAGCTACTTCTACTCTCGCCGCTATAGCCTAGGTCGCTTCTTATAACTCTCTCTACTACTCTTATACTATTTCTAGTTCTATCTACTCTAGTACTATCTATAAGTTAGATTTCTAGCCTATAAAAAGATCTTACTAATATAAAATAGATTAGTATACTAGCTATATCTATACCTAGAGTTTATCTTATTATCTATAGATATAAGATATAGTTATTAATCCTTAGGATTCTAGAGGTAATATTAATAGTAGATAGTATTCTTTAGAGCTATCGTAAACTACTTTTCGCTATAGTAGCTATAATACTCTATCTAGATAGTCTATATAGAATCTTTTAAGTCTTAAATCAGCTACTACTAGTCTTTAGAAAGGAAGCCTAGTTCGCGGAGAGAGAGAGGGGGTTGCGAGAGTTATAGAGAGAGGATAGATTCGAGAGTTAATTTATAAACGATATAGATCTATAGTAGATAGAAAGGTAGCTATAGAAGAGTCTATATCGATTAGTACTATATAGAAGAAAGAGAAGAGGATATACAGGTATTAGCGCGTTAATTCGCGGGCGTTGAGCTAGCCGTTACAGACTAGTAATAGCTGTAGTACTATGTTTTCGACGTTTATTATAGTATATAATATATATTATATAGACTCGCGAATTAATATCTATATCTATATCTTAGAGGAAACAGGTAAGAGAGAGCTTCTTAATATATATAGAGTAGTATTTAGTAGCTATAGTAAGGGAGGAAGGTGAACGTCTATATATATTGCGAAAACCAAGTTAGGTGGAGGTTGTAAGAGAAAAGAGCCGTACTGACTAAGAAGTGACTAAGCGACATCATGTGATCGGGGTTTTCTGGATCACGTGAGTCAAAAGGCAGGCTTCGACTCGCGGGCAGGGGGGTCGGAACCTAAAAAAAAGCTACGCTTTAAATTAAGTCTCTACAAAACTAAACTCTACTACTTCTACTACTATAAATCGTCTTATTACTATAGATCCTTAGCTCAGCTTTTAGCTTAGACTTATTTAAAAAAGCCATATGTAATATATTTATAAAAAAAGCGTGACTCTACTAAATAAACTCTTTAAAAATGTCATTTTAGGCGAGGATTAAGATTTACCTAGGTGAATTTACTAAAAACTCTTAATTAAGGGTTTTTATATAGCTACATTCACTAACTCTACTAAGTACTCTAGATAACGATTTATACTCTAACTTCTTCCAGAAATATCCCTTCCATTTTAGACCCTCTCTGGATGCTTCCAGAGAGGTACCATCTATGGAAAGTTTCATAGAAGGTGCTTCCAGATGCCGATCACTGACTAACATTCTTTTAAGTATAGAATCTACACACTTTTCTAATGTTTCTAATAAAAATACAACCTATAGTGCATAATATTAGCCGTTATACCCGACCTAGGGGATCCTTCTCCTCTTATAACGTAGTTGACTATTTATTACCCTCTAAACGATGCTCAATTGGGTTAATACTAGGAAACTTTGCTAGCCAGACAAGGAGTAGATTTTCTTCTCGGGTACTACTGTAAATAGAGCCTCGGGCTACATGAACAGTGCATTAATATAGATAATTCTAATTACGAAGGTAAAACATCCTGCTAGACACTGAGAGGGGCTGTAGCTTCCACGTATCCTCGTAGCTCTTCGAAATAATTGACTCCGATATCGGTAGAAAAGCAAACTGCAACAACATGACTAGTTTATATTCTACAAGCATTAAATACACAAAAGTCCTCCATCAGCCACTGATCAAAGAGATAAATCGAAGAGAAAAGAAATAGACCAATCGCAAAAAGTGTGAGCAGGATATCAACACAATCCATTCCACCTCCAAAATCACATCTCAAAAATCATATCCTCCCTCATCCTCTTACTCCTCCCCTGCTCCACAATCTCCCCCGCCTGACCCCTCGTCAGCCACTTCCCCACATCCCTCTTCTGCCCCGGATTCAGACTATTATAAATCATCACCTCCAACGCATCCGACCACTGCTCACAATCAAGCTGCAACTGCCTCTCATGATCCGGCACCGGCCCCCGTCCGGTCGTCACATCAATATTCCTCCGAAACATCTCATCCGCACTAACATCATTCCCCCAGGCCGCAAGGCCAAAGGTCTTGAAGCTGAACGGGGGTAAATTTAATCTAGCCCGGACTTGTATGAGTTCCTTCTGTAGAGCGCGGAGTTCGCGCGCGTGGTCGACTTCTCGATTGCGGTAGAGCAGAATTTGGCCCGCGATCTGGTTGAGGCCGTGGGATGTATGCTGGGAATCGTCGATCTGGCAGCAGAGTTCGAAACCCGTGTTTTTGAAGAGGTTGTCGAGGTCGTCACCCGCGGACAATACACCCACCAGTTGATCCGGGTCAGATGTCAGTTTTCTGGCTCTGTCCAGGCATTCCTCCTTGAGTTTTCTCTCGTCTTCGATGTCCATAGGGGTATATAACTCATCCCAGGTTGCCCTCCGAGCGGTGTTTGCATTACGGTCTCCAAGTAGTGCTTGGTTGAACTTCTCCAGTTCGTCTTCCATCACTTGTTTGGATTGCTGAAAATCGATCCCGACGGGGCCGGAGGACGCCTTTAAGAAATCGCGTTGGGTACAGAGGAGACCACCAAGGAATGAGGCAGCAGCAAAGAGAACTCCGAGAGTCTCAATCTTTTTTGATCGTCGATCAACAACCCATTCCAAAATCTCATGCATTACCTGCCTCAGTCGCCGATTCGTCTTGACCAAAAAGTCGAAATACCACAGCCCTATGGCACTCTCCCAATTTACCCTTTCCCCGATTTTGAGAAGACTAATGAGATCAATCTGTAAATACACTGTCTCGTTCTTAACCCGTTCCCAGATCTGCTGATACAATTCCACGATAGTTTTATCATAATCCCCCAAATTGTCATCTTCAATCAAACTTTGCCTCGTCCGAACCTGCTTCAGCAAGCCCCGAATCTCCGCCGCCACAGTCTTCATTCGGTTGTAATAGATCTCTAGCTGTCCAGCCTTATTCTCCTCCACGGCCATATCACGTTGGAGCTGAACCGCCAGCAACTCTACTGGAGTCAATGACCAAAGTTCCAGCGTCTCGGGAAGCTGGCTCCGAATCTGCTTCCATACATCCGGGAAAAAATCCCTCACGTGCTTCTCCGTCTTCATGCTTTTGTTCCGATATGCTTCTCCTTGGCCGACTTGCCAGGTATGCGTATGCGTGATTGTCGTGCCCGCCGTCCGAGGTCTCAGAAGCGAAACACCATATTTTGGAACACCGACGGTCCAGAACGCTTCGTTATGGATGAGGTGATACCAGGAATTGTGGACGGGTTTGTATACAACCAAAGTTGAAACGGCGCCTGTACCGCCTAGAATGGTACTTTGGTTTGTCACGGTGGATTGCGTCCAGGTCGTATGAGTGTTGGGAACATTACGAATGGAGAAGCCTGGTATGGAGCTTTGGGGATCCATGGGGTTGTGTCTCCGGAGAGAATTTATCATGCCGCCGACTGTGTCTTTCTGGAGAAGTGTTAGAAAAGTTTAGGTTTCTACTTTGTGAAGGATTGAAAGTGAACTTACTGTATATGCGTAGCCCAATTCTGCGAAAATGTTGTCTTCAAAGTAGGGCTCTGTCCTGACCAGTTGCGGGAATTCCGGGGTTCCAACCAGGAGAGTATTCATAGCATGCTATCGTACCACAAGTAAAAGAATCAATCTCGGTCTGTTTAATTTGCAAAAAGAAAGCGATGAAATGAAACCTCATACGCCAAGGAAGAATGGGTGAGGGCAAAACCTACCATAATTTCGTGCATGATACCCTCCGCAGCCATAAACCTCAAGCCCATCTTCTCCCCTACAGGAAGATCATTTCTCAGAAGTGGCATCAACAGTTGAGTACAAATTTGAATGGTCACACCCCTCGCAGGGTCTTTTGCATTGCTGCCACTATAATCTGGTATGGTGACTCCCCAATAAGCAAAGAGTGGTCGAGTGCGATTTTGAGGATCTAGTCCCCCCTCGCTAATTCCCCACTGTCCTTTCTGCCTGAACAGATTGACAAAATATGCAAACGCGTTCTGGGCATCTTGATTGCCTATTAGTTGAGGGTCACGACGGTAAAATGCTTGTAAAGGTCCATGTGCTACTTTTGCATCATCAGATCTTGTGTCGAGATAAGCAGGGATTGGTTTGAACTGTCCGCAAAGAAAAGCATCTACCTAAACACCCTTGGGTTAGTCGATAATAACAAAAGTCGACCGGTCACTTCGTAGCGATATCAAAAATAACATACAAAAGGGGTTGAAGCGGCTGCGTATACCAGCCGAGATGCTAATCTCAAAACCGGCTCCAAAATCTCCCACACGATAGGATTGTCTGCTAGCCACCTCCCTTTATATCTCTGCAGGTGACTATAAGCCGGCCCATGACACCGAATATCTAAGGGAGTTCGATTCAAGCGATCGGGATTTGAAGTGCTTTCCCATAACGAACGGTCTAAGAGTGGGCTTGTAGACCACACCTAATTAGCCTCCATGCACGTGGAAAGAAAAACAGGGGTAAATACTGAATGGGATTTGTGAGTTCAATTTCCTTCTGATTCAAATCAGAATAAACGCCCAGCTCAAAAAATTCCCTAGCAGTGAAGCCGTAAAAGAGGGCTTTCTGGTGATGTTCTACCTCTTTGTTGTGCCAATCTGCCTTGGGATCGACTTCGGCATTGACGGTGAAAATGGTGTCAGTGGGCGTGTATCCTAAACAATAAAACAAGTTTGTTAGCAGATTGAGCTCTTTCTTCTAATTATGAGAAGAGGGAAAGCGCGGATTACCAGATTTCCCCTTGGAGTAGAGATATCTATGGAGAAATTTCTCTTCCGGATCATCGGTTATTCGACCATATTTCTGCGCGAAGAGGGAGAGATTTTGGGGTTCCGGTGGGGGCTTGACTGCACCTCTTCGGAGGGGGGGTATCATGGTTCCAGGAATAAACCGTTGAGGAGGAAAGACGAAGTAATGTGTGCGCTACTGGGTAGGTAGGTGAGAAGGTATGCGAAAAGCTTAGCATAGGCTAGTTGGGAGTAAATGAGCGACTGACTAGGATACCAAAATATTGACTTAGGGGCATAGTTATCGTAGGAAAATGTTGTGGATTGTTGGTCCGATAATCAGGTTGTGTTCCTCTTCTCTTTGTTTGATAATCAAGGCGTGATTGCGAGCCGCATTCGTTGTTTTTGTAATCGACGATTTTCTTTGTTGAAATTTGTGTAGGTTATCAAGAGAGTTATTGTTTGAGATCAATCTACCCGTGGGTGGAAAATTGCGTTGATGATATTGTCCTCTTGTGAGTGGGCTCTCGGGGTCGATAACCTACAAGTAGAAGAAGTAGGTAGCAGATTTAAGCAAGAGGCGCGATAGTTCCTGCCCCGACAAAAACCCGAAGGAGCTTTGCAGCTCCTTCTTTAATCACCACCACAGCACATGGGCCACAAGACTGCTCCTTTTCCTGACCCACCGAATTAAGTAAATTGGCCCGGGTCAAAACAATTCATAGTTTTGGAAGCGAAGCAGAGCCCTTTCAATAGAGCGTGTGCACATCAGTCTCAATAATACCTGCGGATCATAAATGATATCTTGCATGTCTTATTTTGACTTCGCCTTCTTGACCCAATTTGCGGGGAATGTTCCTTCGAAGGAAAAGGACTTGTAGAAGGGAAAGAAAGAACACTTGAAAGGGTAACACTTGTAACCAGATGAAAATATTGAAAAGCTAATTAGAAGTTGATGGAGACGAGTCATTTGAGTTCAAAACTCCCCATCATGAATAACTCCCAAAAATTCTCATGCATTCATAACCCTCATGAAAATTCTTGCTATGATTTCGATTCCTTCCCAGCATCATCGCCGGACTTTGGGTTGCCATCCGTAGACGGAGCACGCTTCGAATTCGCCTCTTCAACTTTCAAATGCTCTGACTCCTCAAAGCTAGCTAGTAAATCGTCAATCTTCTTTTCCAGGCTGTCGAGGTTTGACTCGAGAACGTCGGCTGTTTTTTCGCCCCTAGATTAGAAATTGGGGTCAGAACTTGGTATAGGGATTTCATGTTTGAGAAAAGGGGATTTTGACAAGAAAGAGGAGACTGCAACAAGAAAAAAAAGAGATTGCTTATCGCAGAACAAGAATGGATTATAGCAACACAAGAGTTCATTGCAACGGGAGAACAAAACATATTGGGTGACTGGAGACATGGGAAGAGACTCGAAAGAGCAGTGATAACCCAGATACTGTACTGTACACGCCCATGACCAGAAGACTAATGGCAATCGGGAAGGTAAATGGGTTGAAGAGTTGAAATGGGGAAGGCAAAGAGGTAAAAGAAGTGTAATGAGTTGCAATGCAACCGGAAGTTCAACTCTCGATATGATCCGGGACGTCATGAGAGCACTTCTGAGAGCACTTACTGCAATATCTCGGCCAAGGCCTAACAAGAATCAGCACAGCTCATATAGCATTTAATTTCACATCCATGATAGTGACCTACCTTTGCTAAGTCTGCTTCATTAGCAACTGATTCTGAGGGTGCATCTTTGGAGATTCCATTTGATGAAGACATCTCCGTGGAGTTGAGGTTGATGGCGGAGAGACCGGGAGGACAAAGGGCAGTCAAAATAGACGTTCAAGTAGGATGGCCGGGCTGTCCGATTAAGCGCGAGGGCGCGGGTATCTCGTCTATCCGTGGGTATCGTGAGGATGTAACTCGAGGCAGAGCAGAAATGAGTTGTCAGGTAGACATGGAGGTTGAAGTCGTGATAGTGTCCAGATGAGACCAAGTGCTGTGTAACCTCCTCCACCAAGGATTTCAGGTTACCGAAGATGGCCCGGCAGCACGAATCGAGGTGTACTAGTACTCGAGTACTTGGTACGTCTCCCATCGTCCTGGTCACCTCGGACTTTCACCTGCTCAAGTACATCACATCCTATTGAACCTCTTATAAATTTTTATACGCGCACTGCACCACTACAACAAAGCTTAAGAGGTGTTTATTGATCCCCTTTTTTTTATTGTCCATGTTCTGAAATTCAATACTTGTACATATCTTCTGCCTCGCATCTCAACAAGCACCTTCCAACCAGCATCCCACGTCGCGTGGGGGCGAATCTGAATATCCTCACCCACGGAAGCTGAAACAAATGATCAGGCTGAACATCTTCACCTCCCCTCTCCTCACTTCGACCTCCTGCAAACTTCCGTACCCAAAAACAAACTCGAGAATCTCAATCTTCATGTCGACGCGCCTCCCCTCCAGTCCCAATGCCACCTCGAATACGTACGGTTGAAGGATCATGTTGGGTACCATAGCCCTCCTCTCCTATTTATTTCTGCCAGCCTTCCCCTCGGTCATGGCTAACCTCAAGCCCCTCTCCAGTCCTGTAAAGAGCGCCGCGTAATCTGCGACCTCGCCGTTCCCTCCTGCGCAAAATGCATTAAAATCGGTGCCCGCTGCGACTACGGCGCCATCCGACTGAAATGGACCGATTGTGTGGCCTCTCGCGGTCGATTCGCGGGGAAGAAAGTCCCCTTACCACATCAGCAAAACCCGCAGATGCTGGTTCTCAAGAAGAACAGCGATAGTCACCTCATGTACTTCGAGAACGAACTCCTCCCGCGCTTCAACCTCACGAATACGGTGCCCATTATCGATTTGAAGACCTTGGAGCGGGATCCGGTTCTGCTACAAAGCGTTTTAGCAGTTGCGAATGCGCACGAGGCTTCGAGGGGCGAGGAAAGGACGGGGATGAGTTTGCAGAAAATACAGAGTCGGAATCGAGCCTTGCGGGTATTTCGGGAACAACTGATGGGTACGCCTTCTGATGATGTGACGGGCAGTTTATTCATTGCGAATGTGCTACTCTGTATCTTGGATGGTATCATAGAACCCGTCTCGGATAGTTCGGCCACACATCACCATCTCGTGGGAGGCAAGGCGATTCTCAAACAATGGGCCGGTGTGCGGGGTGTATTTCAGTCGAAACACGAATTGCCTATCCTCATGCTGTCAATATTTGCTACCATGGATCTCACCCATTCTCTGCTGATAGGCGACGCACCTTTTTTCGAGCCCTCTTTTTGGGCGGAGTTTGGGGATTGTGAGCCTTGGTGGGGGAATGTGAAACCGGATGATGATTTTCTCGAAATCATGGCTATTTTCAGTCAATTAGCCAGTCTTGGAGCTGCTACTCGAGATGCTCAAGTAGTAGACATTGGAACTTTGTTGTCCATTCAACTGGCTTTGGAAAAACAAGTCAAACGACAAGAAGACATAAAACATACCCCTGAGTCTGCAGCTTGGGCGGCTTTTTGCTCGGTATTTCGATTTTCTGCATCAGTGTACCTTTATCGAGCTCTGAGTGGGCTGGATGTCGATCATACACTCGTACAGCAGGCTATAACAAGCTTCTTCGAGGTCATTGACGGCGATGATCTGACTGAGAAGCTTCATCATTGTATATTATTCCCTCTGCTTATCGTTGCTTCGCACTCCCTATCGAGGGAACAGCGAAACTCTGTGCGGAAGAGTCTGGAAACCACGTCCGTGTATTTGTCCTTTGAGAGTCTCCGATCGCTTCAGGAATTTCTTGAGAGGAGATGGTTCAAGCTTGACAATCTCCCCAGTGTGAAACAGTCGAATTGGTGGGAGTACTTCGAGGAAATCGCAAACGTCTCGTGTTTGTTTTGAAAGAAGAATTTGGCTGGGGATTCAAACGGAATTCCTATTGTTTTGAAAAGACCTGAGAGCTTACATACCTCGTGCTTAAGTCCGAGGATGGAAATGAGGAGGCTACTTTCAGCAATATCCCTCCAGTTGCGATGCTGGTTCGTCAAAATCAAGTCGGGCTATAGCCCAAGACGATCGAGCTCTGTCAGCTAAGAGATCATCTCATTCAAGCTCGGGATTAGTGGCGACATAGGTGTAGCAACTTTTCTTGAATTTTTTCTGGTCTGTTGACGTTCTTTCGGAATGGAAATAGATATTGTCCGCTGGCATCGAAAAGTCCCGAGACCCCAAATGACTCTCAAGGACTTTTCTCAGCAAAAAGTGCGAGGGCGAGGCCAAATTTGTACCTGGTCTAGAGTCCAAATTTCTGTTCTCCTCCTTCCGTGAAAATCGAGGGTGAAATCCCGTGGATCAAGAAGAGTTGAGATAGTGACAGACAGCAGCAGTCTCGAGAAGCAAGTCACGAAAATACTGCAGCTACGGGATTTGTCACATGGGGTTCTTGTTTTTATGTTTCTGCTCGGCGGGTAATGAAGGAATGGAAGTCGTGTCTGAAAGGAGTAGTTCGAGTGCCCATCTCCGCACGCATATATTATGGTCAATGACGCAAGTGCAGATATAGAACCCGGGGGGTTGGATAGAGTAGGCGGCTGTTTCAAACTACGAGGAATATTACGACGATTTAGGATGAAAACATATCTTGCGCATCTTTTTTATCTTCTCTTCTTTACCCTCCAATGAATTTATTTTTATGAAGTTTTATTGTATCGCGATTCTGGATTCCAATTACGAATCACACAATAATGTCGCTTCTTTTATCCATTTCTTCATCAATATACTTACAATTCTTTTACCAATACAATTCTAGCCCTCGTTCAGCTCAGCCGCAAGGCCGCAGGGGGGAATAAGATGGCCCTTATCTTTCCCCTCTTTGGGATGTGTCCGGCGGGTGGGGACGAATCACAGCAAGTAAACAATCACAATGCAGCACAAGTGTGCAGATCACGATAAGCGCTGTATCAAACCGGAAGAAGGACCCGAATCACCCGTCCCGCGTCTTTGGTGAGATGATGTTTGCTTCACGATGACGCTCCGGGGGAGTGGGATGGGGGAAGAAAAAGATACTCTGTGGCATTGCGACCTTTCTTTCATTTTGCGTTCCAATCAATCACACAACCTGTTTTTCGATAAAATTCCTTCCCGAAAGTGAGGTTTTCTGGGGATAAGGTTTTAGGGTTGCAGCAAATATTTCTGGGCAGTTTCTCGTCGAGTTATTGGATATTGGAATTGCTTTTCTGGATTTTTCGCGATGGCTGCCTCTGCGGTTCTGAAGGGGTGGGAGAGTTGTGATCTTACTGATACGGCTTTTGTGCTTGTTGTATGTACCCTCCACCTTTTTATTTTTTGGAATCACTTTTTTATCTTTTGAACTCATCCCTTTGCCTGCCTTCTATTCAAAATATATTTATCCTTCATTCAACGAAAGGAAAAGAAAAAGGGACAGAGAAATATGAAACCGGATGCTAATCTTTCACGTAGTGTACGGTCTTCTGCTGGCCTATCATTCCTGCTGTTGGATTGGCATATAGTGGATATTCGCATCGAAGGAATGGGATGAGTTCTTTTCTGCCGAGTTTATTGGTTATGGGTGTTTGTTCTATCCAGTGGTTTTTTCTCGCAAGTCTTCCATTTTTCACATAATCTAGTGGTTTTACTGTGTGAGGAGAAAGAATTCCCTGTTCTTTCTATGGACAATTGCTTGGTATTTTTGGGAAAAGGTGGGCTGACTTTGACATAGGGATATACTCTTGCTTATGGGGAGGGAGGGGGTATCATTGGGGGTCTGGGGAATTTCATGCATTGGGGGGTTCTGGCTGAGCCTGTGGGAACGATTCCTGCGATTTTGTTCAGTGAGTTTCAGTGAGTAAAAATACCTGTAAACTTTGCCTTACTTTTGAACAAAATGCTGACCCTACTTCCAGACTTATCTTCTGCGCAACAGTCTGCGCCATATCGGTCGGCGGAGTCTGTGAACGCGGAAGATTAGTTTCCTTAATCCCCTTTATCTTCGTAAGTACCACCAAAGTGCATTTACCGTTTATAATGCTGACTCTGTGCCAGCTCTGGGCAACCTTTATATACTGTCCTTTGGCTCATATGGTTTGGTCCGAGACCGGTTTCCTCGCAAACCTAGGAGTCCTCGATTTTGCAGGAGGAACACCAGTTCACATCTGCTCTGGCGCAACCGCCTCAGCCCTCTCAATCTACCTCTCGAACCCTGTCTTCCGGTCCAAAAAATCCGACATTCGCACGCCCTCCCACCTTAAACTTCATGGACCGGGAAATTCAACGAATCAGTTGATAGCACTAGTTATCATCTGGAATTCCTGGCTCGCGTTCGATGCTGGTACCACTCTCAGTCTTAATTTCAAGAGTGTCATGGCGTTGTGTGTCACAAATTTATGTGCTAGTGGAGGTGCCATGACATGGGCCATCATGACTTATTACGAGACTGGGAGATGGAGTTTAGATTCTGTGTTCCTTGGAGCGATAAGTGGTTTAGTTATGATTACGCCCGCAGCTGGATTCATCGATCTCCCCACATCTCTTGGATTTGGCGTAGTTGGTGCGGTTATTTGTCGTCAAGCTTTACGGATTAAGGGGACGGAATTTGCGAGGAGGTGGAGGTTGGTTGATAACGGGGATACGTTTGCGACGCATTGTGTTGGGGGACTTGTTGGGACGCTTGCCACGGGACTTTTTGCGAGAAAGGAGGTCGCTGCTTATGATGGCGCGATGGAAATTCCTGGTGGGGTTTTCTTCGATGGGAATGGGAGGCAGATTGGGATACAGCTTCTCGAGGCGACGATTGGGTTCTTTTGGAGCTTCGTGGGATCTTATGTTTTGATTGCGTTGGTGGATTGCGTGCCGGGATTTGAGGTTTTGGCTACTGATGAGTAAGTTTCGCCCTGTTCTTGTGTTTGATGGCTGAGTTTCTCTCGGTGGAAGGTTACTAATTTTTGGGACAGTGATATTGTTGAAGGAATGGATTTTACTGAGATGGGGGAGTCCTTCGATGGAGGGCGGGAAGAGGATTATCACCCTTTCAAAAATGGTGGGTTGCTCAATTTGGAGTAGTTCTCATTTTCACGACCCAAAAGCAGATACATAGATAAGAGGTCGGATTTCGCTGTTTCACTGCCCAACAGTCTCGATAAACTTCAGAGAATCACGATCCAGGCGTTTATCTCGTTCTCTCCTGGGCCTTATCCAGCTTCTATCGTATGGATATCTCTGCCAGATATGAGATTTCAAGCGAATTCGAGGACCTGCGTTTCGCGCTCCCACGTGACGCAGATTAGTTTCAAAAATAAAAGGAGGAGGTTGGAGTTTGTGCTAGCCTCATGGAGTAGTTCAACGGGACAGTCCAGTTATTTCTTTCTGGCTTTCTATTCGCTCATCCCCTGTCATATCCTTGCTCGCGGTAGACAAGATAAGTGGCAGCAATTAGCGACCCCACGAAAACCCGTAAGCTAGAATAACTTGACGTAGAAAAATTGTAAAAACAAAAGAAAAATCTCAGAAGATGTGGATGGTGCTAAATAGTAGGCCTACTAGGTGTAGAAAGTTTTTATAACATTTGCGTTGAGTTATATACGTCGGGTTCTGTCTTGTGGTCGGTCTACTTACTGCCACTTATCTTGTCTACCGGGAGCCTTGTTCTTGTTGTTATTTGTGGGGATCCACCCCCACGTTTCCATAGTGCACGTTTCTCAACCCGTCCGGGCACCAATCCGCTTTGAGGAAATCTTTCCTCCACCCTGGCCAGGATCCCCTTCCTTATTGGAAGTTTGATAGCTGTCAAACTTTATTCTACATCTGATCTAAGTTCGACTGGTAGCAAGTGTTCGAGTTGTTCTTGAATCGTTGTTTTTGCTTCGTTTCTCGGGTTGTTCTACCAATGATCTCCATGTGGGACAATAATTGCTTTTTATGCTTCTTCTGATGTAGTACCGGAATATGCAGTATATTGCAACGCTGTACGGGTCAGAAATTACGACACTTACGCAGCTGGTGATTCTATTTGTTAATAGTAGTGATGACATATGCACACTCCCTTGTCGGCTTCAAAGTCGAGAGAAGATAGGCGGAGTTGAAGAACGTGGTGTGTGGAAGTGAGGGGAAATGTACGAGCAGGGAGGGTGGTACGGACTGGTGGTACTGTACGAGGACTGATAAGGGGAAAGGATGCCTGTTTCGAAACGAACATGGGAGTGGTAACCTACCGTCCTATTGGGATTCATTGTTATTGATTGTCTTCTCTTTAGCTATTTAGTATATTTTATCCCTCTCGATTGTTCTTCGAGACATCCATTTTGCTGCATCTTGTCATCCTCTTGTGTCGCTGATTCGCGAGTTTATGGTTCGTCTGGTTTCTCGTCGCCGTTACATTGCATCAACAATTACCCAATTAGGAATCTCCTATCACGTGGGGCTCATTGACAATTCATCAAGTTTCTCAGGTATCACGAATTACAACTGAGGTGTTTCACTGTCCCACTCGATACGGACAAGTCTCCCTACGTGTTTTCAAGGAAAGACATCTCTTCCAAGGGATCCAATATCTCAACACAATTCCAATTCCAGTCTCTCACCACCACCTGGATATCACTACTGAGCCAGCCAATCAGCTCAATCCTCTAAAAACACCTCACCATGTCTCTAGAAGCCGACGAGAAGACGACATCTGCCGACATCACCACCTCGGAAACCAATGGCATCGGCACAGTCCAGGATCTCACTTCCCTCACAGTCCTCGGCTACACGCCTGAACTGCGTCGAAACCGTTCCCTCTACACGCTCCTCTTTCAGTCCCTCGCCATTGCAGCAATTCCCTATGGAGAAGGCGGACCCCTCATCAGCGCCATCTATGGAGGTGGCCAACTCTCAATATTCGTTGGATGGCTCGTTGTTCTTGTTTTAGATGAATGTGTTGCTCTCTCGCTTGGAGAACTTGCATCTCGGTATCCGACCAGTGCGGGGCCTTACTACTGGAGTTTTCAAATCGCGAAGAAGAAGAAGGTCTTGCTGAGTTTCATCACGGGATGGATATGGTTAATTGGAAACTGGACCATCACTCTCTCCGTAAACTTCGGATTTGCATCTCTCATTTCAGCAACTATCGCCATTTACCACCCGGATTTTATCGTTTCTTCATGGCAACTCCTTCTCATCTTCTATCTGATATGTATATGTGCATTCGTTATCTGTGCATTTGGGAATAAAGTCTTGCCTATGGTGGATACTATATGTGCTGCCTGGACTGCTGTGTCGATTTTTATTATTTTGATCGCTTTGAGTGTCAAGGCTGATGTTGGACGACACTCTGCCGCTTATACTTTGGGTCATTATGATACGAGTTTGAGTGGATGGGGTGGATTTACGTTTTTTATTGGACTCCTTCCCGCTGCGTATACGTTTAGTGCTATTGGGATGATTAGTAGTATGGCTGAGGAGGTCAATGATCCTAGTAAGCTGCAATTCTTTATTTTTGGTTAATTTGATCTGGGAAAGACCTGGGCTATTCACACTTCTGGAAGCCATCAAAGAGGGAAGTAAACTAACTTAAAAACAGCAACAATCGTTCCAAAAGCCATCGCTCTTTGCGTCCCAGTCGGTGGTCTCGCCGGCCTCTTCTTCATCATCCCAATTTGCGCAACCATGCCCGATCTAATCGACATAACCGGCGCACCAGTCGCTCAGGCCCTCCCTTACATCTTCCACACCGTAATGGGTAGTCCCGGTGGCGGTCTCTTCCTAACCTTCCTCGTCCTCGCGATAACAGCATTCTGCTCCATCTCCATCACCGTCGCCGCATCCCGATGCACCTGGGCATTCGCTCGAGATCTCGCTCTCCCTTTCCCAAAGACCTTCGCTTACGTCCACCCTGGCCTTAAAGTCCCCGTCAACGCATTAGCACTCGTCACTGTTGTGCAGATGTTACTTGGACTTATTAACCTTGGCAGTACTAGTGCTTTCACTGCATTTGTGTCAGTGGGTGTTATTGCGCTTGCTGTTAGTTATGCGATTCCGATTGGGATTTCACTACTGTGGGATCGCAGGGAGAGGGTTTCGGGCGCGAAGTGGCATTTGGGGAATGCGTTGGGGACAACGGTTAATGTTGTTGCGCTTGGGTGGATTGGGTTTGAGGTTGTGCTTTTTAGTTGTCCGGGAGTACTACCTGTGACGGCTATCAGTATGAGTAAGTGGCTCTTTCATTTATTACGATTCCCCAGTTCTGGATGTTACTTTGGAGCTGGTGACGGTGGAGTGGGAAAGAATGAAAGTCCAGAGGCCATGGACTTTCTTGGGCTATTGCGAAGCTGAGGCGAGAATTAACTGCAGAGATGAGAGGGAGCAACAGTTTTATATGTTGCTCTCTCGCTCTACCTAAATCCTCGCTTATCATCCGGACTACCACTTTCCAAAATCACGAGAACTACGAAATGCTAACGAAATTTGAAACAGATTACGCCAGTGTAGTCCTCGTAGGATTCGGCGTCATGGCCACTGCTTGGTACTGGGCATGGGCTCGAAAAGGTATTAACAACCTTCCCCCTTCCCCCTTTCCCCTCCACTTTTTGGACAATTCCGGTGTCCGAAAATACCAAAAAACTGGCAGTTGGCTAACTTGGACTCCGTCTGAAACAGTGTATAAAGGACCTCCTGCGTCTGATGGTCTTTTGTGATCTATCTTCCCTTGAACGTGGAGAATTGTTGGTTAGGAGAGTTTTAATCATGTTTTTGTAGATGTGGAGAAAGTTATACAGTAATAAATGGTTTGAAAGAACGTTCCCTGTGAGATATACGCATCCTATTATCTGTATGTTTCGTAGATATTGATCACCCGGTCGCCAGGTATAAGACAAACTGAGTTATTGATAAAAGATTTTACTACTCCATTTAACTGCGTTGTTTGTTCCCAAAAGAAAGAAAAAAAAAGAATATAGCAGTCCAACCCTTGCCTCATTTGCTTGGAAGGATTAATTTTGATCAGGCGGTAGTTAATTCCCAAGAATTTTGCACAGTAATCAGGTATTGTGCCCTTATTATACAGGAACGTATTATTATTACATCTAATGCAACCTTTTCCTTATGAATTGATCAAATGCAATCGGTATCCACCATTTTTGAGGATTTAGGTGTCTATAGAAAAAGAAAGATGAGAGAAAGATGAGAAAGATGAGAAAGATAAACTCTAGGTCATTCTTGACGAGTTTTATTCGAAATCACATATATAAACCATTAGGTAGAGGGATCATGATTAGCTTAAACAAACTACTGGAACACGGCTTTGAATATATCTAAGGCTTCTTAAACACCTATCGGAGACGGAAATAATATATACAATAAAATTATAAGGAGATTTGAAAAATATTTGAAAAGCTTCACTAACTTAAAAGCATATAATATATTCTAAGATTAAATATTTTAAACAACTTTCAAAGTCTTTTCTAAAAGTTTTTAGTAAAATATTAAACACTAGAGCTTTTTTTTCTACTGTTCAAAATTATAAAACGTTTTAAAGTTAGTATTATTAAAATTTAATAACAGGAATCCAAAAGATTGGTTACAGTATAATACGATAAAAATCTTGTATCGGTATAGTCTGAGTTTATTTTCGACTAAAAATCGAAAAAAGAGGAATTTACTAGGATATAAAGGTGCTCGAAAGGATTCAGAGCTTTCGAAGGCGTAGGAAAGAAATGCCGCCTTATGTTCTTAAATTGGTAGCTGTCACAGCTTCGTAATGAGATACACAATTGTTAAAAGTCACAATTTGTACCCCTCAAGAATGGTACGGGAACAGGGAATGCTAGACCTCTAAAGGAAAATTTCAACGTGACCAAAGAATTCCCATAAGCTCCTAAGAACTTTGAATCACAGAATAACCCAGGGGAAATGGCAGACAAAAAATAAATCCATTGAACAAACCAAAAATTGAAAAGATCCACCACCATATGAAGGGCCATGAAAGTGCCCTGAACCGACGAGGTAAATGCCAAAACCTGCGTTTACACTTGCAATTTTGCAGATTTTCTCACAGCTTTTGTTAAATATCGTATCGTTCCACTTAAGCAGTTGCTGCTAGTGGGTAAAGGCGGAGTCAAAACCTTCAGAGCATATTCTTACCCCAGACAAAGCATCAACGGCGCTTTGATACTTGACGAGACTACTCCAACGAAACTATCAACGGCTCTCCTCCAATTCTCCCAAGCTACTTGAAAACCAATTTCGCCACGGAGGACACTTTCAAGAAAGCAACAGAAGCCATGTAAGAAAGACATTTCTTGGTAGCGTAAGATATAACTTTCTACAGAGTAGGGAAACTAACAATGCTCCATATGGGGCGTCCGACTAGCAATCAGTCATAGCACAAGACTATGTGCACCCCGAACCCAGCTTAGATCACAAAGGACTAAGTGTTTGGGATGCCAGGAGCTCCGCTAAACCTTCTAAACATTTCTAGTTTGCCTTGGCTTGAACAACGACAAGCTACCTGAATATAGAATATTCTTCGATTCACTAGACAAAAAGCCAGAACTGATAGCAAGAAACTACTACTGCGTTATTGAACTGAAAGCTGGATTCAACTTCTTCTGATTCTAGTAGAGCTTTGACCATGTCTCTTGTGGAGAGAGCCCTTGTCCTTCTCGCTTAACCCCATAAATCTTCGGTTAACTACAATCCTTCCCTCAACTTCGTAGAAACTAAACCTGTATTTTCACATGTCACTACTCTCCTAAAAGCCCTCTAGGAACAAGCTTAAGTTTAACTCTACCCCCCGACCAGCTTCTATCCTAAGGCGTGCGACGCGAGGCTGAACCACCTACCGCACACACATCAATCGCTTAATTCGGTTTTAAACACATGCCCGCGATAATGAACTTTCTCTCTCCAACGATAACATTTAAAACAAAGGTCAAAGTCGATGCAAGCAGAGCAGTGGTGAATGGCCCCGAATAATGCCTAAACACATCGAATTAACCATCCAGCTACCTACGCAGCAAAGTAGGAATTTACCTACACACTCACAAAGATCACAGTGGTACCTGAGCCCCTTGGCTACTATTCTCTTGGCCTTTCTTGCTGGAACGATATCTTCTACATCCCTTATCGGATTAACAATGGGCTTTGAGGACAATTCCCCCCTGTCCGGCTGCAAAAGGTCGACGAGCTCCGTGTCTTCTAGGAGCAGAGCCCCGTGATGCATAGCTACATCGTACGGGGTCCACCCACGCGTTGTGACAGCGTTCTTGTCAGCGCTGTAGTGAACGAGGAAGTATCTAACTACGCGAGGGTTTGATTGTCGGCATGCCCAGTGCAACGGGGTCCAGTCATCCGCGTCTAGGTCATTGATCGCGGCAGGGAACTTGGCGACGACCTCTTTCACGAGAGCCAGGTTCCCCTTCCCACCCGCAAAGTGGAGGATATGTAGACCTTGGTGCTCGTCTCTCGTCAGGAGGGGTAATTCACCTCTAAAGAATTCGCAATCTTCCAGGGCTTCAGCCTCTCCACTGAGCGAAGCCAAGTGCATTGGGAGGCGACCCGCCACGTCCCTTGTCCGCTCGTTGAGACGTTCATCTTCAACATCCTTACCCATCAGGACGGTCGCCATATCGAAGTGCAGCATATAGGCAGCAAGATGTAGCGGGGTGCTATAGGTGCCCACACAGAGGTTGAGTTCGGGTCGCGGCGTGCGGCGGAGGAGGAATTGTAACATCCCGATGGACCCGCTCGCGACCGCGAACTGCACGGGTGTGCCATGATATCCGGCGGGATGATTAATAAGCATGGGATCGCTTGCCAGTAAAAGCTTTGCCAGTGATATGTACATTAGAAGGGCTTTCTTTGCCCCGTGCTCCTGGGAAAGTTCTTTTAATCGTGGCATTCGGGCCACGGTGCACAGAGGCGAGCCATATCTTCCCCGTCCTTTTCTGATGTTAGCTTTCTTGCTTAGAAGGGTGTTAAGAATAGATCGGCTGGTTTTATTGCCCCTTATGCAAGCGAGCTGGAGTGCGGTCCCGTGCTCCTTACTGACGGCATTCACCTCCACGTTGTCCAACGAACACAAGAGCTCCACCAGGTCCTGTCTCCCCCAGAGTGCGGCATAATGTAGCATCCCGCCGTACTCGCCGATGACTTGGTTGGGTTGGAAGCCTTTCTGAAGGAGGACTCGTAGTTTCTCCACGTCGTCGGTGTTCTTGTACTGGAGAAACTTGTGTATCACATCTGGCGGTATTTTCAACTCCACCACATCCGTTTCTGCTATGTAATTCACTATCAGAGTAAAGACTTTCAGACTACACCTTTCCAGTGCGAATTGCAAGAAGGTAGGAAACCTGTCCAATTCGGACGATGGGAGCTTGAGCTCACTCTTGGCATCGAGGAGGATTCGAACCACGCTCACATGCCCCTCTTTCGCAGCCATATACAGCGCTGTTTTCCCACCATCGTCCTCGGCGGCTGTGTTTGCCCCTGCCTTCACAAGCATCCGCACACACTCAGAATTATTCTGCCGGGCGGCATCGTGAATTGGGGTTCGCTGGCTTGTATCCCTTACTTCAAGGTCCGCGCGCCGCATAATGAGAATTTCCATGAGTCCAAGGTAGGAGCAGTATGCACAATAGTGCAGGGCCCCGTTATTGTCCTCGCTCTGCGTATTGATATCAGCACCGGCGCCGAGGAGAAGCTCCACAATTCCGGCCTTATTCCACCCAGCTGCGGACTTGTAGGCGCTGTTCAGGGACTCTCGCGATACAAGGGGAATGAAGACTTTTACGGCGGCCTCCTGTCCCTCTCTACAAGCTTCATCTAAGGGAGAATCGACCCCATCAATATCTGTAGCTCCGTTGCAATCAAATTCATGGTCGAGTAACGTCTGTATGCATTTGACATTGCCACGCCGAGCGGCATGTGTAAGAGCTATGACTTGGTCCTCTACCACAAGACCTGGTTGGTTTGTACTTAGCAGCTCCAGTAACAAGTCGTCATATCCACAATGAGATGCGTCCAACACGCAATCCCGGAAGATTTCGTTGTCTATCTGTATACTTGCATGGCCGCTGGTCAATGACTTGACGATGGCTATGTAGTTGTAATGAACGGCTTGCTTGACAGCTTCTGAATAGCCAGGGAGATCCATTGTCGACATTTTGGAAAGTAGCATAGCCGCGATCACGGGGTACTGGTGGTCTAGAGCCAAGTGTAGCGCCGTCTTGCCCAATTTGTCTTTGCCGTCGACCGTTGCTCCACGGTGAAGGAGTAGCTTGACGATCGAGGAATACCCTTTCTGACTTGCTATGTGTAATGGAGTTTGGTTTTTATTGTTCGACAGCGAAGCATTAGCACATACCCCAAGGAGTGTGTTGACAATTGTGAAGTTCCCCACAAAAGCCGCAAGAAGTAAGGGGGAGGCGCCTGAGATGTCAGGACTGTCGAGTGTTTGTTCTAACGTGCTGAACTTGAGCAGCATATTCAAGACTTCGGTGACCGTGGAAGGTTTTCCTGACAAAACAGCTTGGTGCAGGATAGTTCTCTTGTCTTTGCGACTTTTTTTGTAACCCATGGATTGTTCTTCGGCGTTTGGAGAGCCTTGGGAACGTGATAGCATCCCAAGCTTTGCTATTGTCTGGAGCAAAGGCCTTTGATGCTCGAGGTCATCCGAATGAGGTGACAAGGAAGCGTCATCAATAATAAGATCAATGAGCCCATAGTTGCGAAGCCGTGCTGCCTCTTGGAGGACATGATGGGTGTTGTTTTTGACGAATAGATGGTGGGATTTTGCAAGAGCACACAGGGATCGATCAGACCCGGTCCCAAAGAGTTTTGGAAGAGCCTCTTCTGTGATTTCTCCCATCTGGTCCAGTTGTTTCATAACAGCAACGTTGTCGTTTTGGCACGCAGCGAAGGCAATGGACTGCCACCCCGAAAATGTATGCAAGCATTCTGTTTCCGTGGCACACATGGCTAGAAGTGCTGCTTCGGAGAATGTAATCTCTAAGCGATTCTGCAAAGCGGAGATGCTCGGCAGAAGAGATGGTACCTTGGATGGGGGCGAGGCAGAACCAGTGTGCCTGATGTGCAGACAAATGTTGACCAGCTCATCATTAGAATTCAAAGTGTAGCTTTGGAGAGACTGTTCTTCTATTTGGCGAGAATAGAAGAAAAACTCTATTGCGTACGGCAACAGTGTACCGGGGTTTTCTGATGCTATGGCCTTGTCGTACCACAAGCCTGGAACATTTTTGTCGCTATCTTTGGCTTCAGTCGGATCCTCCTGCGAGGCAATTTGCACGTTATCTCGAACAGCTGGGCCTTCGGAATCTTCAACGCGAATTTTACCATCGGTCGAATCTTCTGCCAAACCTGTATCTGACTCTGATTTACCTTGACTCTGGTGGAGATGTTTGAGAATGTAGTCATGACATTCAAGGGCAATGCCACTGTCGATGGCTACTGTCTCGCTGACCAAACAGTTTGCAATGTAGAGATTGTTGTCGCTGACCTCTACAAGACCACAGAGCAAGGTCACAAATTCGGCGACAGTGTCTTTTCTAATATTCGTTTCACTGCCAAGATTCATAGCCAACGCAGCTGCAAACTCAAAACATGTCAAAGGTCTAGGGGCTTCTGTGATCCAACCAAGGCCCCTCTCAACTACTTTCACTGCTACCTTGGGAATTGAATCCAACACTGTCTTCACAACGTCCTTGTTGATTCCAACCCAAAGGGAATCTTCAGCTGACTGAAATGAGAGAAACGGATGTTTTTCCAACAGGGCAAAGTAGTACTGAGGCATATCCAAATCTGTCAGCTTCGCGAAAAAAGATTCCCCGATGCTAGCGAAGCCAATTGGGGTTTTTCTCTTTTGATTGACGTTATCTAAGCATTGGCGGTAATCTAAATCCAGGGCGCTTCGCACTTCTGGATCTGCCGTATCCACAATCTTTCGACCTACTGGTACTGGGGACGTCTCAGTAGATCCAGAAACCAATGTGCGTACATAGAGAATTTTGACTCGGATCTCGTTATTCTTGGCAATTTTGGTGAGATCAGCTATGAGTTTTTTGAACGGGGCGGCAAGCTCTGGCTTAGCCGGTTCGTGGATCAGAAGAAACGCTTGGCCCGGAACACCCTCAATGAGAAGGGCGAATAGACATCTCCAGAGGACGGATTCCATCCACCTTGAGTTGAATCCATTGAGAGCCCCTCGAGTTTCTTTCAGGATCGGCCTTAGTTGGCTGAAGAGGGTCGGAGAAGCAACCAAAAACTGACGGCAGAGGCATGCAAGGAGCTGTACCTTTGTCAGTGGTAAACGGTGCGGCTGGTAATGTGCCAATGTCAAGAACACGTCTGCTGGCTGGTGTCGGTGGTGTTTGAGAGACGCAATGAGAGAATCTGTAAGGACCGCCGAGTCTCGCACCAAACCTCCTAGCTCCAGGGTCAAAATATCGGTAACGAGAAGTTCCTGGCTGGGTATGATGCAGTATTCGGATGTCTGAACTAGCGGATCTTTGGAAGGTGGGGTATCGAGCAGTGTGAATGTATCTGGGTTGGTTGTAGGAAGCGGCTCTTCGGAGGGTACTTTTTCCTTCAACCACAATGTCACTTCTGTACCTGAAAATATCCAATCACCGAGATTCTTGTAAGTAGGTTGTAGGCCTTGCCTTGATGGAACCACAAATCCCTTTCTCGAAAACAGAGCTAACGTTTCTTTATAGTCCTTGTGCAAGCCTGATGTTCCATGTGAAGGGCAAACATTAGCTTGTATTCCACTGCTAGGCAATAGGGCACATGAAGTGGGGCATTACATACTCATCTCGGCATCTTCAAGCATTCGTGTGAGAAACTCCAGCTGTTCAGGTAAGTAAAAGATAGACAAGGAGGCCGAGCTGTCTGAAACAGCCACTTGAATTTCCCGGTGTGTATCGAATGTTGCATTGAACCTCTCAACCCGCGGTGGATTCCATTTAGCCAGGTAATTCTCTTCCTGGCTAGTAGAATCGGTTCTGTAACTCGCAACTTTAGACCATTCTGGAGCTGCCGGCTCATGGAAATAACTGACTATACGGATGTTGTATTGGTCCAACAAAGTGTGAAAGTTTGCCGCCAAGTCCCTTTGTACAACAACAAGTTGATCCACAATGCGGGAATGAAAAGGACTGGCGTGGCTGCCTTGTCTGTCAAGAATAAGAGTAGACATCATAGCGTCCCAATGACGGGAAGTCGAGGTTCGGTGGGGGGTTCCGAAGAACATCTATTACAGAATCACAGTCAAATGGTTTGCGATTAAGGAGAATTGATAGTGTTGAGACTACAGACCAGAAGTTTTGTATTTTCCAGGACCACGGAATAATAAGGATCCTCTAAAGCTATCACAAGAGCCTGTTGAAAAGTCAAAAGTTAGCCCCAAAGCTCGTAATCAACGCTAAAGGACGTCAGGAATGTTTCGATCTGAGTGTACTTGTTTTAATATTGTCCCACCAAGATCACAACCTAAGAAGACCAGCGCAGCTTCCGATGGCTAGTAAATGTAAGCCTATGAGTCAAAATATTATCGTGATCAGAGATATTATACATCTAGGGTGTCATTCACAGCAGACATCGCCCTTCTTAGAAGCTTCCTCGCTTGGCGCATAATTCCGCCACGGATGTCTGCACCAGCAAGAGTCTCTACAGGGTCCCAATCAAACGATCGCAAGACTTCGCTTGGTGCATGCAGTATTGCGGCTATTCGTGCATAGTCGTCGTTCAAGCCAAAAACATTGAAGATACTAGCCTTCGTCAGACCAAACACCTCGGGTGTTCCAGGTTGCAATAATACTCACATACGACTAGAATATACACTGTGTGCATCATCATCCTGCTTCTCCTCCTCTTCACCTTGTTCATCCCTTTCCCGGTCTGGAATAGCTTTTGTCTGTCCCTTCTCCGGTGAATGATGGTCATGGGTTTCACTGCTAGCCGTGGGAGGTGAAGGTGAGCGAGCGTCCAGCTCAAGAGTTGTATCAAAGTAGTCTTCTAGTTCCGCATCGTGGATCTGATCAAGAAAGCTCGAGATATCCATCGTGATGATGACTGTAAAGTACCGATAAAGGGGTAGAGATGGAAAATATGTTGCAGAGTTGTGGAAGAGACGCGGCTCTGGGAGGGGCCGTATTCAGCTGAAGCTTATCCTCAAGGGAATCGATTATTTGGTCCTCAGGCTGGTCTGAGTCAACGCGCTGCAAATCATATTTACGGTCGCCAAACCTCAAGCGAGCTGAGACCCAACGTCCTGTTCTGATAGGTTCTTCTGATGGGGGCAGCGCAGCTTCGTAATGCGTGCACGCATGCACCTACTGGGCAGGCATTCTGAGGTGTAATGGTGTACGGTCGGTGGATAGAATTGGCCGACGCTGAAACATTGGCTGCCATCACATCCAGAAATGGACACTGTCAGGCAATAGTATGAATAATATCCATAATATCCATAATATCGTAGCCTTCATCCCAGACCCCCAGCCATCCTTCATTGGATGAGGAGTTGAGTAGGAATCGATTATCTTCCCAAAAATCCATCCGGGTCATGTTTCGTTTGTATGCTTCATCCCCTCAATCGTCGAAAACTAGAACTTCGGGTCGTCATGGTTATTCATAAAGATTCCAGTATCGACGCTGAATCCGTTCCGCGGACCCCTACAAGTACATTAGCATCATTAGCATCACCCAATCAAACTCGAGACCACGATTCCGAGAACTTCGAGTTCGACGACGACGAATATCTCTATAACTTTTCTAACAGTCTCGTCCAACCTTCGCAGTCGCCCGAACCGGTCGCAGAACAGGCCAATGATCCCCTCAAAACCCCACAGATCGAAGTCATCGGTAATGATCTCAAGAAGAGGATCACCAAGGAGATAGAAAAACGGCCCCATCAAGACGAGAAAGCGGATATCTCAATGATATCCTCGCTCCCTAACATGGACCAATACGTTAAAGGTATCACTCAGTGCAAGGGCGCGGGCAAGAGCGACGGGAGCTTTCCCACCATCCTTCACTGGATCATAGGACTCTTGAAAGTGGGAGGGCTCTTAGGAATAGATCTACGAGCTGTTAAGATACTCACCGTCCTGGCCCTTCGGGTTGACCCTGGGTTGCTCATAGAGCCCCAAAGAGGAGAAACACCACTGCATACGGCACTTTCACTTCAGAAGCCAGAGGCAGAATCTCTAGCACAGATTATTTGCGACCCGCAAAGAGTACACAGTAGCCTGAATGATGGGGAAATGAAAGCTTGGAAAGCAGCAGCGAGCCAGGCAGCCGGAAGAACCAATGGCAACGGCGAGACATGTGTCCATCTTGCTATCGCTAGGAATTGGCTGGAGCTCGCGCGGCATCTAGCCAGGATTGTGAGTTGCGAGGTGCTGGAAATACAACGCAAGTCCGAGTCGGACGGAGACTTGTTGCTCGGCGGCGGTAACACAGCCCTCCACGATGCCGTGTCTTATGATCGGTGTCAGTTCCGAACTACGAGTTGTGAAAAGGGGGGAGATTCGCCGTGCTCCAACTGCAAAATGGTTCGCCAGAAAGGGAAGTCTGATAAGAGATCTGCCGAAAATCTTATAGATGATTTAGTCAAGACCAACAAAGGTGTACTTAGGGTGAAGAATGCCGACAACCAGACTCCATACCTTTTGATCAGGGCTGGAATTAGAGCGAGAAACCGAGCGCTTGGTGCGGAAAACCAGACGTCACATGCCGAATCGGTAAATGCAGACCAGGTACGACTCGCTTCCATGGACGGTAGATCACCCGTTGTCCGTCAAAATGGTGCTATTAAGGACCGGAAGGTCGACTTAGGTCAACTATCCAGGAATAACCCCGTGGTCAAACTTGTTGATCGAGCTACTGCAGCCTCGCCGAAACCAAAGATTGCATGCTCTGAAAAAATGGAAAGCTTTGCTGGGGAGATTGGAGAGACGCTGTGGGAAATGGCCTTCACCCTTGGTGGCTTCAAAGAGGCTTGCGAGTGCTTGTTCGTGGATGATCTCGGTGAGTCCGTATTGTTTGTGCAAATGTTATTAAGATATGTATTCTGACGTCCTGGTTCGGCGGCACAGAAAAGAAATCAGACGTCAGCTTCGTCCCCGTCTGTGAAGTCGTAGACGAGATGCTGTGCGGTTACCCCTTCATAAAATTTGCTCCAGTCATGTCGCAGGTTCATCTCCGTGTCGTTCCCCCGGCATTAATACCAGGGGGGGGCATTGCCGACCAAAGCCCCCAGAGCGAAATAGTCCAAACGTTGCACCCGAAGTATTTACTAGATATTTTCAATACTTTCCGCCAAAAAGATGTTGACAAGATCTTAAAGGTGACTGTGGAGGATAGTCCAATCCACCCCTGCACAGACGAGGTGATCGAGGATTGCCTCCGGGATTTCGATGTCAGATACCTTGATTGGAGGAAGCCAGATCTTTGCCCTAATGTACTGCTTCGTGCCGCACCAAACATCATCGAACTTGCATTATATTCCAGCGGGAGCAACGTTGTGCTTCGCGGATGGGCTTCTAGCAGTGGACTACCCAGCCTGAATTTGGTACGCATTCAACAAGAGAGTATTCCAGACCGAAGCTCTCGCCACTTGAGCTACTGCTAATAAATAACCAAATAGATGAGGAAATTGACGATGCGTGCTGAACGAGTTAAGTAGTGAATGTGGGAAAACCAACCTAGAAATAACAGGCTGCTAATGAGAACTTGAATACCACAGGGCCCGCAAGAATACCGAAGATATCTCCAAGATATCAGTATGTTTGAGCATGAGGTCAAATCCGTTGTTTACAACACACGAGCCAATCTTGTCACTGCTAGTATCAAGCAATTTTACATGTCTCTAATGGACACGCAGGTGACGCAGGAATACAAATTCCGCAGGGTTTTGAACAACAACGAGCCTGTGAAAGGCCTCTCAAATGTTCGACCATGGCAGAGAATCCCTTTCACAGAAATCGAGAAGACCAAGCTGGAAAAAAACCCGGATCAAGCTGTCAAGTTGAACAAGTTCCAATATAAGATAGAAGACACCCAGAAGCAAATTATGGCTAATGATGCCAAAATCCTAGTGCTCGCGAACCGGAGGGATGAGCTCGAGAAGAACCGCCGGAAGATACTGCGCACCGAACACTTTTCGCAGGGTTTAGGGACGCCGGCCGAGTTGGACGAGGCTTGGGAGAAGGCATTGACGACGCTTGACGACGACGCACGGCCAGATGACTTTAAGAAAATAGGACTGTTGCGTCTTCATCCCACCGGGGGGAACTCCTCGGTGTCAGACTTTTGGTACCTAGCATCTGATTTCGATATCAAGCTACATAAAGAACCACCTCCCAAGGATGTAGGAAGTGGAATCTCAACCGCACTAAATACTCCGCTGGGTGAAGATGATGCAACGTTAGTTCATTCAGCTTTTTTTATACCTACCTCATCATTCATTACGGACTATTTGGGCTGACGAAATCACGAAGAACACCAAACCAATGGCTCAGAGCCGTCGACGAATTTTGGAAACAATTTGAATCCAACGACGCGTCAGAAGAGGTCACAATCAAGCTGGCACTTATTGATGACGGAGTTTCTACTTCTGGTGGCCGATTTGGCACATCCATCGCCGGGGGCTGGCCAACAGAGCCTGCATGGAGTAGCGAGGCTCGTTATTATCATTCCGCCGGAGGTCATGGTACCATTATGGCTGATCTGATCAAACGAGTCTGCCCGCCCATCAAGTTTTATGTGGCCAAACTTGGCGCATGGAAATCTCCTACGGATCGTATTGAGGATCTAACGAAGAAATCGATTGCAACCAAAGCCGCCCATGTAAGTCTTCCTACCATATTCTCGACCCCGCTTCCTCGACCCTAGAGCTATTCCGCTAGATGAAGGGTCCTGTCCGCTAATGTGAGTTATTCAACGAGACAGGCTGTGGAGTGGGCCACTTCTCAAAATGTGCATATTATTTCAATGAGCTGGAGCATAGTAGACGTAAAAGAAAACTCGGAGGCCATTACAAAACTCAACACAGCTATTAATAAAGCGACGAGTTCACCTGGGAAGATCCTCGCATATTGCTCGGCGCAAGATAAGGGTATGTATGGCGAGTACAAAAGAATCTACCCGCGCGACTCTGATACCAATGCCATTAGGTCAATTGGGTCAGCTGATGCCAGTGGAAACAGGTCCAACTGCGTGAACGGTACCAAGGTGGACTATTTGTGTCCTGGTGAGGATCTTCCGGACCTGGGAGGTATTGAAGCCAGTTCGGGGGCAACTGCATTGGCAGCAGGCCTGGCGGGCCTTATCCTCTATTGCTTTGCACAAGTCCGGGGACCTGATTGGGAAAAGAAAATCCAATTTGCCGGCTGGGATAGTATGGACAAAATTTTCCAATGGATAAGGACCCAAAAACGCTTTCTCGATGTTACACGGTTGTTGAGGACAAATGAAGGAGGGGTATCGAGCGCCTCGGACGTGGTAGACAAGTGCGAGGCTGCTTTGAAGACATAGTTCCTATTTAATTTCACTCTTATCTCACTCTTATACATTTATATTAAGGTATAAATAAATAAAAAAGCCATTGATATTAACTGCTAAATAAAAGGATGGTTCCTAGTATCGCTTATAAAAACCGGTTCCCAATTAAAAATCCTTATATTCCAAGACTTCTCTATAGCTAATATCCTACCACCCAGGCTTTACTGTAGTATAATGGGAACTCGGAACGGCTAGACATTAAAGTCCACTTGCAGTTGTACTGCCGTATCTGACCTCTCGCCCGTCTCTGGATTATCAGTGGCGGCCGTTCCAGTCGTGTTAGCTGCCGTGCTCGTTGAAGAGACAGCATCAGCCTTGAGGTTGTTCGAGTCTTTCTCGCCTTTTGCCGTTTCGATGGAGATTAAGCGAAACTCCTTTTCGAGGTTGGCTGCGACATCTGGCGAGGCAAAGGCTGCTCTTTTGGCATCGTAGGGCGAGGCCGGTGTGGGATAATTCGGGTCGAAGATGACCGGTTTGTCTCGACGGACGCCCAGCAAGTTGAGGATACTCTGCTTGAAATCGCTGGCGGGCGAGATGGTGTAGGAAGCCTTGACACGGCCGAGGAACTGGCCATTATCACGATCACGACGGCGGAGCAGCACCGCCGTACGGAGGAATGCCGGCACACCGGTGCGGGCCGATGCATTCTCCACCATGGTCCAGCGCACGCCGTTCGGGACGGCGCCGGAACCCATGGGATCGCCCGACAACTTGACCGAGTCGGTGAAGTCAGTCGGCGTGGCGCGCTTCCAGGAGACGCTCGGGCCGATGGAAAAAAACGGCTCAAAGGCGGCCTTGAGATCGAATTGGAGGTTCAACTCCTCATCGAGGTGTTGACTCGACTCTTGGTACCACGAGGTGCCCGCTGGCACCCACTTCTCGACCTTGGGGTGCCAGTGAGCGTCTGCAGCTGCCTTGTTGGAGATGGCACGTCGACGTTGTTGGGCTTCAGGCTCGGCGAGGCCGCGTGTCCCGTGTGCGGTGAAGACAACCTCCAGCGTCACCTTGCGGAATCGCTTCCCCAGTTGCACCGGTGGCATGAACCAGTCGAAGATGGCGATGGTATAACCGCTGGCATGCACCACCGTGGACATCCGACCCTTTACGCTCATCGGAGCTCGGTCTGTCCCTGTGGTCCATTCCCGGTGGGGGATGGGGTTGCCATTGTTGTCTAGCTCGTTGGGCAAGTGGTAGTTGAACTCTTCATCGTTGGTATCAACGAGAGGGATCTCGAATTCTTGGGCCATGTTGTGCAGCGAGACAATTCTGTTGGAGGAAGGTACTGTTGAAGATATAGATATACGACAGGTAGGAAGAGATGGGGTGGTTGTGTTGATGAAGAGAGTATAAGGCTCCGAAGACCAGAATCCTGATCTATACATATTATAGTATTAGTATCTATATATATTTAGCCAAGCGAACGGGCGTCCAACTGAACCCTGCTGCTCATGTTGTACTGTGAAAGGGCGGGAAGCACCCCTCGACTGATTGTAGGTAAAATAAGCGAGCGAGGCTGTGGGGGCCTTCCCTTGTTTATAATGTCACTTAAAAGTTAAAAACGAAAATACTGACTCGGAATTTCTATTCCTATAAAGCTATAAAGTATTCTCTTATTAATACCGCTCTTTAAAAAACGACTTCTACTTCCGCTAGTAGCTTATATATCTCTAGAAAACTTTATCTATTCTCTATAGTCTATCCTCGATTTCACTTATAATTATATTCCTATATTGCCTCTTGTCTAGAAGAACACTTGTTCTAATCTTTTCAATTATATTAGAATGGTATTATATTTAATTTATTTACTTTACTAGGAATTCCATCTATGTATGCAATGATTTAACTCAATTGTCTTAGATAAAAAGGAGCAAATGTACCTACCTCTTAGGGATTAAATAGGCATCAGCAAATTAATACAGGCGTGTCATAGTCGGAAAGTAATCTTTGTATTCCAGTGTATGTAAAGTGATATCTCCCGCGACCCCCTATGCCTGATTTTAATATACGGTCAACGGTAGCGGGTGTACAGCACATTGGCGCTTTAGAGGGATTGTCTCAAGAGGGGTTCCACCAGAAGTATATGGTTTAAGGTAGTAGCCGACATTTATTTAAATATAAAATGATTAATTGAAGCACAAGATATGACATAGGTTTAGGCCCTTCAAGCTGACCTTTTTGCAGTGTGGGGTGCGGAGTAAGTATCAAATGCCAGCTTCTTATTAATAAAGCTCCCCCATATCGCAAACCTCCATGATGTCGAACACATAGGTTGCTAAATAGTCGCAGTTGGGCTCAATTCGATAAGCGTTGTCATTGCAAAGGACTACCTCAGCGTCGTTGCGACAGGCAATTTAGACACAGCTTCGACCGTCGGCAAT
Source organism: Hymenoscyphus scutula (assembly GCA_001399465.1). Classification (NCBI taxonomy): domain Eukaryota; kingdom Fungi; phylum Ascomycota; class Leotiomycetes; order Helotiales; family Helotiaceae; genus Hymenoscyphus; species Hymenoscyphus scutula. Next base: position 2,274 of record LKTO01000494.1, on the reverse strand, counting down.
GCATTTTCCACCGCGGCTAGTCAAGTCACCGCCATCGCTTGCGATTTGTTGCATTGCAGCGGGTTGCTATGGGAGACCGGAGTTAGAACACTTCTTTGAGAATGTTTGAGGGGGTGGAGATCGAATGTTATTACAGGAAAGAAGAACGAGAATAGGAGGAGAAAGCGTACTCACCCATGGTTGAGAGGTTTGTTTACAGCAGAAGATGGTGCTCTTGTTTCGTTCCTTGAGGATGGTGGATGTTGGATTTAGTTCCTTGAGAATACTGAGGACTTCAGCGGAGGTTGGATTTGCAGAGGCCAAGGCGAAAAGACCAATCAAGGTCATGATCATCATGAAAAGCTTCATGATTAGATTCAGCTACCAAGTAATAAGTAGCCTTTTAAATTATGTGGGTGTTGAAAGATGGAGTTTAATGGAATGGTGTGGTTTCGTGAGGTGGTTATTGTAGTGGTGTGTTCTAAAGGTAAGCAAGTCTTAGACAGCTATATAATCTTCACACCAGTTAAGCGAGGAGGTAACTTGAAACGCTAACTATTTTAGTTCAGAGTGAATAAAACGTATGTCTAATGAACTATGCACTCTAAAAAGATTGAATGAACCTCTGTCTAATGATCTTTCGAAAAACTGTTATAATTTTGAAAGATTTTATATCCAAGGCAGCGATTTACCTTTTCTTTGAAATAACATTTCTCGTATTCAATTGAACTTCAAGCTTAGTTAGTCTCTATTGCATTCGTTCGTCATATGGGAAAGTGACTTCAGAGGTACATATTGTATAAAGAGATTCGTACTGAGCGCAACTGACCAAATGCGTCATAGAAAAAGTCAATATGCTTGGAACTTGGGAACAGGGATTAATGACACATGGAGGTATAAAATGATTGGTTATGCCTGCACCTTCCATGATGCCTATGGCGAGCCTACATGCGGTCAAAGATTCGACACTGATAATTACAATATCATTGCCAAGGCGAAATCGAGTGATGTCGGTTGTCCCCAGCCTGGAAAATTGTAAGGAGATGAATCTACTTTTGCAATTCGTCCTTCTTTCTCCGATATGATTTCAGTCTGCGACTTGGATTTCGCGAAGTGGACGACACGGCAAAAACAAAAACATTTTACTTTCAAACCATGTTGTATGGATGGATGGGATCACCTTTGATGCTGAATGGTTGGGGGATTTTCCCTTGCTTCGGAGTTGCATATGGTTTTTCCTTTTACTTTCACATGATGAGGATGGAGCAAAGCATGCTATTTTAAAACAGTTCATGGGATGCTGGAGCATCAGAACAACAATATGTCTGCATGAAGAGGAATGAATAAACAATTCATGCAAAAAACCAATAGCAGTGAATGATTTCTAACAAGTGAATTGTTATCCATTTCATTCTCTAAGACAGCTCACTGATCATCTGCTTATAATTTATCAAGCAGTGAAATAGCCTCCTCTTTCACCTTCCTTTTGCTGTCCTGTATTCACTCTCGCTAAAGCTAAAGCACCTACGACGTACCTGCAGAAAACATAAATTACGTCACTTCCAACAAAGCTACTTCCACTTCAATACACTCCTCATTTTATAATTTACAATATCATCAAAGCACTCCCACAGAATACCAAGACAACCTTACAAATATCTATAATCAAACTACACCATCTAGTCCCGAACAACCCTTCTCTGCAACCCTTTCGAATTCCCTAATAACTAAGTAAGAATCCCCCCACCGAGACATTTCCCAATTTCCATTATCGAAAATTCAAAACTATATAATATCACACAGCATAGTTTCCACCCCCCAGGACTGGAAGCTCGTTTACTCCCCATCTACTTGTACCAGCTACCAGCTATCCTATACCCCAAAAACAAACTACCCCCCTCCCCCCAAAATCGACAAACTACTTAATCCCCAATCCCCATACAACAAACCCCATACGACACCCCCCAAAATCCGACCGCCTTAAGTTCAAATCCCTCACCCACCCTTTACTTAAGCTCGCCCTCGCTTAGACCCATAGAACCCCTGCAACGCCACCCCGGACGCCACCCCGATCCATTCGACTCGGACCGAATTAATGATTTAATCTTGAAGAGAATCTAATCTAATCTAATCATTACTTATCATACTGATAATAGCTTCATTATAATTTATTCCCTCTCCCCTCATTCCCTCTCAAACTCATTCCCTCTCAAACTCATTCCCTCTCAAACTCATTCCCTCTCAAACTCATTCCCTCTCAAACTCATTCCCTCTCAAACTCATTCCCTCTCAAAC